>JACJUY010000319.1:56413-106884 GCA_014220935.1 Platorchestia sp. MABIK
CATTAGGCGGTAGGTGTGTTGTGGCAGCATGCACATTAGGCGATAGGTGTGTTGTGGCAGCATGCACATTAGGCGGTAGGTGTGTTGTGGCAGCATGCACATTAGGCGGTAGGTGTGTTGTGGCAGCATGCACATTAGGCGGTAGGTGTGTTGTGGCAGCATGCACATTAGGCGGTAGGTGTGTTGTGGAGGAATGCACGAAACAAATAAGCGGAAGACACGTTGAAGCAGAGTGCCCGTTACGCATTAAACGGGCAGAATGCGGCAGGACAAGAAGGATGTAAATGTACAATGAATACATTTGAAGTGAAACATGAACAAACTCTGATCAGCGTACCGTAAAAGAATGTGATGTATTAAAATGGCATAATAAATATTAATACGCACAAATACATGAATATAAAATGTTCCTTGAGACATGGAACCCTGACATGAAAAATGCCGCATGCATATAACTTAGAGGCGCGTTTTTAACAGCGCCCAAGAAAATAAAGCGACCTAGTGACACAGATACAAAAAAGATGCAAATCAATAAAGAAGAAATCAGGAGAGGAACGATACATAAAAAGCTGACGTGACACAGCCACCAAATTGAGCCCTGAGCAAAGATCAAAAGCTGGTAAGGCCGCAAGAAGAGCAGGCGCCTAATGGACAGGGGAAAAGACGGATTACGCTCAAAATAAACCGAACTGAGCGATTTAGGAACGCACTTTGTTATGAAGCAAACTTGTATAGGAGGTAAATGCAAAGCCTTGAGCCAATGTTTTGATGAATGTATTTTCGCACCAAATCCTTAAGCCAGACTAGCTTTGACAGGATAGTAGACGAAATGTTTGATGATTGATAAGGATGTTATTTACAGATATGGAGAAATCGTCTCACTTCAGTGTAACTCTATGACTAAAACACGACGCAATTTAAATTAAAAATACCGTATCTATATCAAATTTAGCTCTCAAGCCACCACGATCAGGAACCAAATTAAAGATTTTTGACTTATAACAAGAAAAACACTTTTTACGATTACATTCGGGGAAGTACGAGGACACAACAATTGAGTGGCAAGCGTAAAAAAATCTTTTCGCGTTGATGTTTGGAAGACACAAGTAACAGTGATCGTGTATCTGTAGATCTTTACATCAAGGATTCCCTCGCATTTTGTAGCTGTGCCTTTCAGTAGTTATTCGTTTTATCGATCCCTTGCATCCACGCAAAATTTACCTTCCCAGTTCTTTATTCTGTGAACAAAACAGTCTATTTCCAGTAAAGTTGATGCTTTAAATTTATAAGGCATAAATTCTTCAAAATACCTCAGTAGAAATATAATAAACTAGCCGGAAAACATATTCTAATATTTACCGTGATATCCAGGCAAAAAAACATTAAAAAGAAAATTCACCAAATGTTAAAGAGAAAAACTCCCCAGCGAACTTTCTGTCTCGAATATTTGTAAGTTCCAACCCCAATGACAGTTACTTTGATCTTCACTATTGAAGCCAAAAATGGTGACAAACCATAATACGAGCATTAAAATTAATAAGAAAAGTCACAAGATGCCAGTCACATTTAGCAGACCAGATAACAGGCGAGTGGAATTGATTAACAGAACTAAATACGCGAAAACATTGTATATAACCTCAAATTTAGAACGCTTAGAAACATCTATAATAATTAGGCACTAGTGTTTTTATTCGCAGAGCAACTGACATAACAAATAATATTCAACTACCGTTTGGGAAACTGTGAGTATTCAACAGCTTAAATGTCCTCTAGCAAATGTGAGAGTAGATCATGCCTGAAGATGATGAAACTAAAAAGCCCTAATTTAAACGTCAATGAAAGAATATACTGTGAGTCAGCTAAAAATAACTCAACTAGCAAACATATGTGAGACACGTAAACATAGAAGTATTGAACACAAGTCTTTGTCTTTCGACAAAATACCAATAATAAACAGCAGAAAATTTCACGGCTGGAACATGCTAGCTATATTTATACGTCACTGAACAATTTTCAAAGACTCCGGAACGAGCAGCGAAATCACTCGTAACCTAGAACTCAAAGTAGAGTTGAATTAAGAACTTCAGTGGTGCTCAACCTACCAAAAAAATGACGAGTACCAGAAACAAACAGTATATGGATTCAATGCAGTAATTTTAGGCGCCTGTCGTACGTGAAGTGATGAAAAATAGATTTCCCCGCAGAGAAAATTTTTTTTCCGTAAAAACTTCTGATTTGACAACGAAAACTTCTGCATGATAAGAAACAGTCGTATAAGCTTATGAGAATGTGAGAGGAGATTACCATAACCGGAAAATAATTAGATTTCTTTTTTTTTAGATTCAACAATTTCAATGCAACGTAGTACGCGAAATTTTTATTCTTTTGTTGTGGCACTGATGTGTGTAATATCGAAGTAACCCAAACTTAAAAAAATAATTTCAACAGTATTTTTTGGCCTCGTAATATTTACCAACTGCTGAATAAACGGAGATACTTTAGTACCCGTTTCACAATGTATATTAGAGTCTTAACGATTGCTGTTACTACATTTAGCTGTAAATTAATGATTTTCTTGTAAACAAATCACCGCAACTTACAAAGCAAGTGAACTCGTTCCTAATACATTTGACCTTTTTCAGTAGTGAACATCAATAAGTTTCATTTCATTCGAATAAATATTCATTTTTAAAACATAAATCGTTTTTATCAAAAGTATTCTCAAATGTAAGCACATCGTCAAATGTAAGTAATGGTTGGTTGTTAAAAAAATTGATCCAAAAAGTAAACAACTCAACTCTTGTACAGATCATTTAGGTAAAGCAGCCCGCTCACTCTCAATAACGCCAAATCCTTCTTCTTATAACTGAACTGAAATCCTCAGCAGCTCCAAATAGCTCTTCTCATAACTGCTCCAAATCGCTCCACGCATACCTGAATCCTCAACCGCGTATTTATCCAAGACGAAACTTCAGAAAAATCGAAAACACCAAAACTGTAAAATTCAAAACACCTCAATGCCTCGCTGGAGTCCCTGCTTGTATTGCTGCGCTGGTTAGAGTTACACCACTCCAGACAACTGGAGCTGGTCACCAGGTTTTCCTCTGCTGATAATTCTGACTTGGTTTCTTAAAATTCACGAATCGAAATCCTACAAAAATCTTTCCATTCATGAAATGAAGTGAAATTGTTCGATTTACGTAACATCGACAATAGCCTCAACAGCCCGCAGTTGAAGCGATCAGAATATATCTTGTTTCAGTTCACAAATACCTCGTAAGTTACACAACACAGCATGTGACGCGTTCCATGCATAAAATGACTCCCAAATCTAAAAAAAATGCTTTACAGCGAGGGGCTAACAGCAGGCATTTCAATCATCACTTGTCGTTTCGCAAGAGTACATCTCAGTTTATCTAAAAAAACAACTGTGAGCTTTGAATGCAATTGCGACCAGCTCACCGAAACGTCCACGTTAGAAAACGATCAAGCCATCAATATGCCATGATAACGCACCATAAATGTGAACCTTGCACGTGAAAGCTTTGCGTTAACGTGCACGAGCGCGTCGTTCCGAGCTGTGAATCGGTGATGAGAGCGAGGTGAAGTAGCAAGACTCCATCACGGGCCTTTGATGTGTGTCAATGCGGGCAGAACTCGTGCAGCGCCTCCCCTGAGTTATGGCCGGGCGCCTCCGCAGCTCTGCTCCTCGCACACACCACGATCACAATTAAACGCTACCAAAAAACTGCAGATCATCCGTGCAGTGTTACGCTGCGCAGTTTGGAGAATTTTTCAAGTAGGTCAGGTATTCATTGATTATTAACATTATTTTCATTTCATTCGTGCAATTTAAATGCTGCACAGCTTGTAGAATTTTGCATGTGGGCCAGGTATGCATCGCTCAACTTGAGGAATCTTCGCCTACGGCATTGGGTCGAATAAAAATCTCCCGAAATGTTCATTATTATGAGTAACATTTTCAACAAATACACATCAGAAAACACTTTTCAACGTTGAAAATGCAATTTTGCTCAATTTCATCAACGGCTTGACGTTAATTTCGTTCCACACTACCAAAGTTGGCGAAAATCTTGGGCAACTGGAGTCGAATTTGCCGAAGATTATTTTACGCGAAAGATCGAGATATCGAGAAAAACGGAACAGAAAAGTATCTCTTTTTCTTAATTTTACTCTCTATAATTTCTTTCGATCTCATCTGCGTCTCTTTTTTCTTAATCTCTATTCTCTTTAATCTTTAAAACTCTCTTTATGTTTCTTTTTTAATTTATCATTCCTTTAATTTTCCGACCTCTGTTTTCTTGAATAACTCAACAAGAAAAAAATCCACCCTCTAACAAAAACAGCACCATCACAAATGCACAACACTACCCACCTCACGCCGGACAAAACGTTGAGACACCGAAGAAAAAAAGAACCAAATTCTCCTACTCACCAGCAGCGAACAGCAGCAGCACGCGCGACGCAGATCTCAAGCTCACCTTCTTGCACCGCAGCTTCAGTTTGACATCTTTAAGCACTCACTAGATTAATTAACACACTTAGTGCAGTGTTGTTTTACGGAGACACTTTTAATAGACACTATCACATGAATAATTCGCGAGACAATTTCAGTCAGGATTAGCGCAAAACGCACGCGGCGCACACACACAGCGTGACGTTTCGTGACTAACTGAGCGTCCTGCTGCCCTCGCGTGGATCCGCTGTACCAATAGGAGGCATCCGCACGGGTATTTTGTACAAAATATGTTGTGGTAAATTGTCGCAGGAATGAATTTGAATAATTTTGAATTCATTTTTCAAAACGAACTAAAAAACATAGCACTAAGAGAGAAAAATTCAGTATCGTAAGTTTAGAACGGTAATATACATGATAACGTCATACAGGGTAACATTTTACGCATTTTAATTCCGACTGTATTTTTTTATCAGTTTAAAAATCTGCATAAATTATATTGTTAGTTGAGTTAATATGAAAATATGCATTTCGTCACATAGTGGTGACATGGTACTAAGTCGTGAGGCCACTAACAGAATTATTGTTTGTCCACATGCACAAAAAACTGGGCTTTCACAAGTGCTGAATAAATATAACGAAGAAAGAATAAAGAATCCCATATTGGCTACGAGTCTATTGTTCTAAATGAAATGAGTTTTTTTAGTGAACTTTCTTTGAAAAGAAGATATTCGTATTCAGTTGAGAAGAATATATTATACGCGGAATTGTTTAAAAATATTAGCATTCAGAAATTGAGGCTACGAACAAGAAAATTTCTCCAATTTTTCAATTTGTAGCAAGAAATTTTTACCTCGCTACGTGCAGAAGCAAATAAGCTATATCAAGCAAATGGCGAAGATTTGGTATAGGTAAATGAAGCGATACTCATTTTGAACTTTGAGTAAGTAAAGAACACCTACTTTCTAGTCAATGAAAAGTTTTATTTATCATTTAACGTCAACTGCATATTTAGTTCAACAACCTAGCACCCATATGGATGCATTCATGTTCATTTAAAATCATTATCAACGAAAGGAATTCATTTTTGATGTTGAAGAAAAATTCTTAGGCAAACACTTTTAGCACGTTTTTTGTCACTAGTTTCATGGTTAAAAAAACAAGAAAAAGTGTTCGCCTTTAGACTGTTCTTCTTCATTAGAGTAATTTTTTTATTTCATGCGTTTACTTAGACGAAGCCAACACTTTAATCTAAAACTACATGTTCATGCTAATTATGAATGTTGATTTTTCGTTGTATATCAGTTTATGAAGAAGGTTTCGCTCTCAGAAGTCCTTTTCTCGTATTACTGTCAACGACATTCTACATCATTTCCCCTACAGTATAAAGATGGTTTGAACAATAATAAAAAGTAAACTTCTTTTGAATTATAAACTTGATCTTTTTAACGTGTAGCACTTCCACCGCAGGGCAGATCGGGATCTCCCCTACGAAGTAACTCCATTACTGAGAACAGGGCCAGCGTACCGATCTCTGTCTCGGTCATTTCCAACTGATAAAAATACATTATACGTCAGAGTCTAATTTGTCGATTTACACTCATTTTGACACATGGTGCGTTTCAGTTCATTTTTTATCGTTTATACGATGGAGTTTCCTAAAGCTGTAGCTTATCAATTCATTCTTGAGTCAGTCCTCCATAAATAACAAAGAAACCTTAATTAATTTGAGAATTATTTAAAAATAACTTTAGTATACCAATAAAATTAAAAATTAATCAGAAATAACTATTGTGCGATATTTAATTTAAGAATCTTCCGTAAATAGCACTGGAACAAAAATTAACTTAAGAATCATTCAGAAGTAAGAATAGTGTATTAATTCATATAAAAATCATTCAGATTTACCTATTGAATAGCAATTACTGTGAGAATCATTCAGAAATAACGGTAGTATATCAATTAGTTCAAAAATCACCTAGAAAAAACATTGAATGCTAATTTATCTGGAAATATTTTAGAAAAAGCATTAGTCCAAAAATTATTCATATAACCTTATTGAAATATTTAAAAGCTTGTGCAATGAAAAACTGACGAGTCAGACAATGGTCCAATAAACATAAGCAGCCTTCATACACTCATTTTAATCTTTCATTTTATTTCTCGTCCATTAATATGGAATTTTATTATTTACTTGCCATTTTAAATACTGTTCAAAGTCTTTAATAATAATCTGATGTTCTCTGAGCACGGTGCAACCCAGTAGTCCAGAGGTGTAACAGGACACACCACCGGATGGATCATAAAAAAGTAAACCCAACTTTAAATGTTAACACCTTTGGATTAAGATATCTCAGTTTCATTTGTTGCATTACACACAGAGATGTGCATCCTGACTACAAAGCTTTAAGTCCTAGTAAAATTAAAGTCCAAGTCGTTTGAAAATTTACCTTTAAATGTAAATTTTCAAGCGACTAAACCCATCGTAGAGAAACTAACAAAACAGCAACGCATTTTCTTTAACAATGTCCGCGCGGGAACAAAGAATTTAATGGGAGTTCGAAATAAGTTAGAAAATAAATTTCCTGAAAGGAGCTCTCCAATCAAGAAGACTGTCTTGAAAACTATTATTAACTGCATTTTTACAACATTTTTCCTTTCAACACACATCAGCATCAAACATTTTTATAACAATCATTTATCTCATTACTGGTACAACGAATTTTAATGTGACCCAAAACTTTTAGGGAAAACATTTTTCTACCCCTAATACAAAAAAAACAGAATTAAATTATCTTAATTCACTGCAAAGTTATTAACATTTACAGTTGGGTTTACTTCTTTATGGTCCATACGATACAGAGAATAATGGAACTCCTAAACTCAGACGCATCACGGAATTACTGCCTCGCATCACCATAAAATGCACCCTCTTCTCCATGCCCTAATATAATTTTTAATTCCCTCAGGGGGATACAACTATTGTATCTATGGGAATTAGCGCTCCCAGGGGGATTATGTGAGGGCCCGAGCTAAAGGTTAGGTAGGCTTTCTTTTTGTTAAAATAACATAGGTTTTTGTTTTGTTACGGATCAACTTTTTTTCGGTTCACTGCTGTCCTGTTTTTTCAACACCTACTACTTTCTTCTTCAACTTTGATCTTGTTTCATGAACTTCTTTCTTATCTTACTGTTTCTATGTCCTTTCTGCATAGATTCCACGTTCCCTTAACTCCATAATAAATGGTGCCTTCTTCGTTCCTCTCGTTGGATCTCATTTGTTGAGAATAGGGAGGCTTAAATTAACTAATAATCTAATCTATAATTTTTAATAAAGAAAATCGGCCATAAAAATATTCGGTTCCTAACATTTTGTCTGCCATTGGTTAAATTTAAGTAAAATATTCAACTCAAATTGAAAGTAAATTGAAGTGAGCCCATTTGAAAATAGCAAATATTAACTAGATCGTGCTTTTATATAGCTTAAATTAAGTATTTATAAATATTGAACACCTGACTACTGGTCGGTAGGCAGCATTGTGAAAATTCCCTCCATGACCTCCGGTAGCGTACGTTGCGGTCAACGGGTTAAATATACACTCCCTCAAGAGAGAAATGATTGCAGTACAAGCTATGGGACTGGGAGTGAGAGGAGCTAACATCCTTTAAATCATCGCAGCACAAGGAATGATTTATAGCCGTTGATGCGCTGACAGCTCCGAGGTCGCTTGTTTGACACAGACATGACTGCCTGAACAAGCGTTTAATTTATTACGCCTCTACCAAGCTCGGACCAAATTCAGTTTTGATTGCGCGTCAAATCATTCATTTCTATTTGCGTGCAATGTTATTTTTGTTGACTTCGCACCTGTCGTAGATCAAAGTTCGGGTTTTCGGAAGATAGATGCGTTTCTTTTTGCACGGTTTGTAGTTCTTAATATTTTGTGTTTTTTAACCTTAGTCCTGCGCATAGATTTTCTTTTCATAAGCTTGAAGTTGCATAACTCATACCAGTCTACATGGTTCGAAAAATCTATTAGTTTCATTCGTTTTAGTAAATAGATGTTAACTGGTTTTGGCATTTCAATATATTGCAATGAATCATACGATAGAACAAGGAAATAAATGAGCATTTTCGACTTGGTACAGCTAATAGTTCAATGACAATCATCAATTATAAAAGGAACTTAGTGAAATCTTCATTTATCGTAACCGTTGTCAATTCTGCCCTTTAGGATTCAACAATTTAGTTCGACTTAGCCCTTTGCAGCTTGCGTTTAACATTCCCTTGGTTGGAATAAGTTCGCTTGCATTGAATTTTTGGCTTGTATGAACAAATGGCTTGTATTTTGTACGCATGAACAAATCAATTCTCTAGCCTTGCAAAATGGAGCTAGCCTAACGTGTCTTGACGATTTCTTCAGTGCTATGCTCCTCTGTGCTTCCTCTCGCCAGGAAAAAAGCTAGGTATTCAATTCTTTCTCTCGTGACGGTACTGCAAGTCTCAAATCGGTCTGTGTTTTCACTTCGGAGGAAGAAATAGTGACGTAAATCGAACATTAGGGTTGGATACTAGGATGAACAATAGAATTAGGGGTTATCAGTGGTATTCGTGAAACTGTTTCTTATATAGTGACAGTTATTGGAATTGTATTATTTTTAATTTCTAAGAACTTGATTACGCACAATATGAGCTAAATACTTTACATTTCATCTTTATCATATCCAACTTTCGTATTTTCGTATTTTTCGTTTTTTTAATGTATTCGTTTAACGAATATACAAAGTTAAAGCATAACTCATTCCATAAAATGTGTGAAGAATATTTTCTCGCTCACCAACCCTCCCTGAACAGCGCCGCTAAATTTGTTAGCTGAAAATGAGCGAGCATCTCCAACACCAAATAATAATCCCCTTTATTGAAATTTTAGTTATGTACCAATTAATTTCATAAAATTTCATGGAATTCAGAATTCAGTTTTTTCAATTCAATTCTCTTAATTTATTCTATGGCGGTTTAAATCTTGCAGTGATAAGGTTGAAATTAAGTGAATTTTGGAATAGGATTTTCGGTTTGCTGAAAAAATTTAGGTCCCATTCTTGCAATGTTTAATGTCACAAAAACCATTTAACTGCGACCTGAAATTAATTTCTACCACTTTAATAGGACATGATTAAGGGCTCGGATTCTTTTTTTCATTTATCCCGGCTTAGGATTTTTCTGCACAAGTTAAAACTTAAATCATAAAATTTAATTTGAGAACATTTTTTACGACGGTCTTGGAATGCACTGTCTTTCAAAGTAATCTTATCTACAGATAAGAAATAGATAGATGTAGATATAAGTAGCATTGTTTTCCTATTAAGAATTAAGGAAGAATTTACACTGGCAAAAATAACTTATGTAAGGTTGATTTCGTAAATAGTTCAGATGTCACAGAAACTTTATGTCTAAAATTTAATCCTGCACTACAGCAAAATTTAGGAATACGAAGTCCTGAAATAAGTTTAGAGAGTTGAATTATGCATAAGACTGAAATCCTTCATGAATGCATCACTCTTAAATGCTTTAATGCAATATTAAAATGCTTATGAAACATGTTCATGATATTACCACCCAATGTACACCATAAGCGCGAACACGCTTCTGAGTTTTTGTCACCTTTTTGGCCCACCCAGTAGCTCAACCTGTACGTTGTGGATGAGCTGCTTGAAACTCTACGGATTTTACTACGAATGTTTCAGTTATTCTTCCTAATTGAAGACCCCAGCGCCTATTTTAAGCGTCGAGTGCTCAAGAAATGAACGTTGGCCGACAGGCGACTGGTCCCTGAGAATAGACGGCGTCTTTGATAAATTTTAAACTGTCAATTAGCGTCAAAATAAAAAATTACTCTGTCACTGTCGCCAGGCGGCGCTGCAAATACTTACTTTCGTCCACCGTGACTGGGCACGTGTGAAAAGTTAATGACGCTTCTTAGAGGTTCTGCTCAGGTGGACCGGTGTGGTTACGATTATTTTGTATAACTGAAAACACGCAAGGGCAATAAATTGTGATCGGCCGAGTCCAAAAGGCGGTAAAAGCAATTACCCTGTAATGCATTATTCTTGAATGTACTTTCAAGAATGTTGTAAGAAGTCAGTGAAAAAAATTAACAAATCAAGTGTTTCATATGCAGGTGAAAAATGGGACAGAAGATAGAAATTAATAATTCGATTAATTAAATTATACGATACAGCGGCTTCTAGACTAAGGTATTTAGAGCTAATAAACATCTTGAGCATAGATGAAATCTCGAGTGTACTTAGCTTCATCCGAGGAACGTATCAGATGTTCAAGATGTTTACGAACCTAGTCATCAATAAAGATCATTGTTCTCCACTCCCAACGTTACGCTTCGAAAAACACCGTTAATTTAAGTACAGAGCGATCAGGCCTCGCTAACATACGAGGAGCGTTCGTTTTCTCAAGGGAACAACGCAAGCCGGGTAGTGTAGACACCAGCGCTATGTGCAGGTGCTGCGATGTGGTCCCGTATAGATTGCTGGTGCTGCAGGTGACTTTAAATCAAGTCTTGAAAGTATGCCTGGTGTTGCGTTTTCTCAGGATAACACTTGTTTAAATATGGGACAAAATGAAATCACCAAAAAATAAATCTAGTGACCGTCAAGATATTCAACAAAGTTTAATAGGAACTCATTACCCTGAGGAACTTTGCGTTACATGATGATCATGATCGACACATTCATTTTAGGCCGGAATTATATTTGAGTAATATTCTGCACTATTGATTCCAAATTCACTGTTCGCATGAGCCATTTTGATTCTAGCATATCACTGCGTATAAATCAGAAAAAGATATTACACACAAAGACTCAGAACTTCTCATGCGAAGGTTCATCATAACTGCTTAAAAATAATCGAAAATAAATTATAACGTAATAACTTTGAATTAAGTTTACAAATACACAAAAGCCCTATGCTTCATTTGTGGACTCATCAACTATATAATATTGTTGTACAAAAATTTCATTTTCTTTACACAAGCACAATAGACATTCTGAGCTCGTATTTTCAGGTTTAATCACAGAAAGAATGTCAGCAGTTTCCACGAGCCCGTTATCTCCTCAACGTTACGTTAGAAGACCAGGAATTAGCCTGAAGGACCATATAGATGATATAAACTCAAACAGACTTAAGTATCAATACTCTCTCAAAAATCCTTACAAATGAAATTTCATGTGAACAGAATCATATTTGTAATTCAATTCCGCAAGACTATGTTCAGAAGAATGTTTTAACAAGTTGTAATGTGCATTATTATTGTATCTTTATTTATGGATTAACACCAGTTCACATACATTTACAGCTCTTATTAGAGCGAGATGGCCTGGCTTGAATAAGTTTAAGGGGTTCCAGGAGGGCACAAAATTTTAGGGTATCGGTTGGTCCAGCTCGCTACGCTGACAACAGAAGACGCAAGCATTTTGCGGAAAAATCAAACTCTTAAATTGAAAATTGATTGTGCTACACGCTAGGCTTTCCTTCGAGCGAGAAAGAAGTTGAAATATGAAAAGAAGTCTTGATCAACGGCCAATGCGTACCCAAGAATTTTTCCTTCAACAATTGCGACAGATTTGGCAGTGAGTACCAAAGATTAATATTGGGGAAAGAAAGGCCTCCTTGGTGCACAGGCGAAGACAGACACATTGTGAGTTTCTCTCAGTGTAGCTCAGGAGGAATGCGAAAAATCCCCAAGGAGCGGGAACTCAGCCGAAGACATTCCTCTTTATGGCCCCCACCAAAGGGACGCAGGGGAATAAGATGCAGTGCGGCATTAGCTGCGTTAGTTTGGCGCATGCGGCGCACGTGACACACGGCCCGGCGCACAGTTCACGCATTATGCGCGAGGCACCTGGCGTTCGATGCCTCAGAGGGCGCTCTGTGCTGCGGCCTCCCCTCGCGACCTCGATACGATGCGGCGCTTCAATACCATTCTTTGTATAAATAAATCGAGTTTCAGCTGCTACTATTCGCTTCATCCCCTCAGCTGTGCAAAAACTTCTGATATCAAGGCTCGCATTCACAGGCGTGTTCAAAGGGAAGAAGCTGAACAATTTTCTTCGGAAAGTACTTCGTCAGCACGAGGTGTCAAATAAGTTCCCACAGAGTAGCAGAAAAACACTGACAGGCATGCACAGGAAATTATGGTATTCAAGTCTCTTATCCAGCTACGTACGACTATTTTTTCCGTAGGAGCAGTTTTTGTGCGCCATTAACTCATGTATTATTCTCACCTTACTGCTCATGAAAGCGCGCTTTGTGCAGCGCCGCGCAGGTGCAGCTGAGCGTTGCACGCTCGTCGCCGTCTTCCTCTACCCGACCCGATGCTAAGGTGAAGTTGCTTTTCTGATTCACGTTCGTCTTTAACACATTGACTGCGATGGGTTACACTAAAGTTCAATATTTAACTCAAATTTAAAGTCAAAAGTTTTTAGCAAGATTATAAATACCAAATATTAACTGGGCCCATTAAAAACTATTAATTTTTAAACATATTAATATTTTTCAAACGACCCATCGATGGGTCGTCTCGCAAGGAACGTGTTAATTCGATAGCCTCATGCTCTCGTCGTAAGAATGGGTACTAATTAACCCTTTGCTTCCCAACACTCAAATAGTTCAGGGAAAAGTTTTCTAAGATAATTGCAGTCATTACCCTGAAATATCAGTAAAATTGCCCTAGCAAGTTTTTTTCTGTATAAGCAGGTGCTTACTTCCTTTTTAAATTAAAAAAAATTATACTTCAAAATCGTATGCTTCGATGCCAAAAAACTGGTCGAAAGAATCTGAGAAAAGGAATCAATTCGTAGGATATTGGAAGTAAGTCTTACTCTATATTCACAGAATTAAAATCAAATTACACCATTCGTATTACAGCATATATGCAATGATATCGTGCATTTGCATAATGCATTTTGCATATTTCATCTGTTATATCGCATATGCAAAATTGCATATGTGATTTTGCATATGCACAAGATAATTCTTTGCATTGCATGAAACATTCTGCATATCTCTTGGCGTGCATTTATGCAAGTTATGCAATGGCACAGCTCTATTCATGACATTGGTTTTTAAAATATCAGTGTAAAATCCTTGGTTGGTAAGCATACATCTAGGAATGCCCATGTAAATGATTAACCTGAAGATTCCGCAAAATGAAAATTTAAATCCTTGGTAAACGCCAGCTTCTTGTAATTGTGAAATAATTACACACAGGAAGGGGAATATTTCTTCAAAAATTGCAAGAAACTTCGTTTTAATCACAATTTCTTATAGGAGGAATAATTAGAAGAGATTGGGAAAACAGAACAACTGACTGAAGAAAAGTGGGAATGACTGAGGTCCGAAACGCCTATGTAGCCGAGGTAACCTTAAATATCCCCTGGGCGCGGCAGTACCCCATATATGGTAGACAAGCCTTCCTAATCTAAGCCTACAGCCAATCCTACGCACCTTTGAGGGGTTTCTTTCATTCAAATAAACTTGAATATTGTGTTAGCACTTTCGCTGCCGTTTACCACTAGGTAAATTGCTCATTTACGTATCGGCGTGAAAGAACCGCATTTCGATTATTTCAAATGTTTTAGAAGAGATTTAAGCGTGAGGTAAAATATCATGTTACATTTTCACACTTCTAAGGAAAGAATTGTTTCAGAGCAGTATGGTCGAAAACAATTTGACCTCCGAGTTCGCCTAAATGCTTTCGAAGTCGCTTCAACATCGACATCAATGAACAGCATACTGAAAAAAATTAACCTTTCTTGAAAGATGTGCAATCGGCTTTCCCTGAGCCATTAGTGTGGAATGTAACCTTTTTTTCGTTATTTTCTATCATTTCATTTCAATGTACAATTTGCACTCTATTATCTCCAAGGTTGACTTTCATTCTTTTGTGTCCAGAAGCTGGGAATGACCGCCGAGGTCAAATGTTTTACTTACCCCCACTTAACTCTGCTTACGAAATATCCATTTTAAGTGAATTTCTTCGCTCATTGATTATTGCATTTTCTCAAAGACAAAGCTCATTACTAGAGCTGTGCCAATGTGCACATGCATACAAGCACGCGCATATGAAATCATGAGCGCACAAAATGTGCGGCTTCAGGTTAGATAAATGCGGTTGCGGAGTGTCGTATGCGCAGTACTCGCATCTATATGTAAACAATATGCGATCAAGTCTTGCACATGCACTGCTGAATGACCGACTTCAGTTAGTTGGAACTTGTTCGATATTGTACATATTGAAACCTAAGGTAATGATTCATTACGATAGTGTTCAATATTTACAATATCGAGCATTTGCGACTAATGAAGAAAACATGAAAATTTGATTTCACAGGATTTCAAAGTAAAACAATGTTTAACGTTTGTGGTTACATTTAATAATAATGTCATTTTTAATGTTTTCAAATTGGACACTTTTCCTTATCGGCAAGAATACTTTTGTATTTCGAAAACACTCTACATCGTTCGACACCAGGGGAGCCGATTTTAGATTCTCCATGTCAGAAGGTGAGTTGGCCAGCTACCTCGTTGACTTCCTCTATAGGATTGCCACACAGTATAGAGTTGACATCCTTAATCATGGGAAGAACTTCTCGTGCTAGCTATCTGGAAAAAAGGATGCTTTATCTCAATCAATTAAACATGATGAATATCATCTTCTACATCGGTTTTTCAAATGCTGTACAACCAACACTGGTACGGTTACTCCCCAGTCGAGCGGGCATCCATATCAGATATCTGGGTGGAGTGAGGTATTATGTTTGAGTTTTCCTTTTACCCAACGGGGACAATCGCCTCGCAGCGCCGGGATTCGAACTCTTGATACCTTCACGGAAGGGTGCGTTCTCAACCACTCGGCCACGGCGAGCACAAAAAGTGGGTTTCGTACGTTAAATGAGGCATGGAGCTTAAACTACCAGCTTTCGGTGATTTTACCGTAGATGAATATGGGTCAATATCGGTTAACTTTATGCTGAACCGAAAGGATTATCTTCGTTATTCATTTCTATGAAATCGCAGCAGATGTACAGTGTATACTCTCATATATTGCATGACAAACTTACAGTTTTCTTGTCAATAAGTACAATACAGATTTTCATCCCGAAAGTCATGTTCTGGGAATTCATTCTTGAAAGTATCATTCCTTACACTTTGTGGTACTTTGGGATGGCGTAACTAATAAATAATGGTAATATAATGTTCAGGTTACAGATATTCGACTTGTGTGAACCGGTGGTGAAAGAAAAATAACGTTTTACATTTTACTTGAAGTTCACAATTTAAATGAGATGTAGTACAGAACATATGACACACACCAAAATAATAAATGAATGAAAGAGACGATCAGAAAATAAATACAGACACCTATAGTTAGCGAATATAAACGATCTGCCACTCGAGCAAAATTCCAACGAGAAATTCCACGAAATAAAGAACGCCCAAACAAAGCCGCTTGCGAGCCGACGGCTTAGAGCAGACTTGATCCTCGATTCCGGTGTAGAAGTGAAAGCCGAGGTGGTGGGTTGAATAAATACCGGGGAGGACGTGAGGTGGCAAGTATAGAAGCCAGGATATTCTGACTTCCCGAAAACCGTCACCCGCAGCCGCCTCGGGCGCACTTCTTCTTTCAACTCTAAATTTCGTTGAAAAACATGCGAGTTCTTCTCAACGTTCGGGAACCGGTTAGGTTGTGACTGGGCTTGCCCTGAGTATCGCAGTCTGGGGGTCGACTGAAGACCTCGCTGCTCCGCCTCGAGCGGCGACTGCTGAAGCTGTCGTGTTCAGCAGGCGTTTTCTTTAAACGCAAGACTACAGTACTGAAGAAGACTGATCTTACAACAGCAAGCTGACCCACAATAGCGGGCGACATAAATTTTGGAAATAGCTCAACACGAAAACCTCTTTATTCCTATCTCTTTCCATTCCCTTGACATATAATAATACTAAAAGAAATTTAATTTCTTCATGCATCAACATATTATCCAATACATCTGTAAATTTCGAAACAAAAATTGATTAAACTTTTTATAAAAGAGTTCGCAAAATCTTCCTCTAGGTAATCCTCATTCCGGACATCCCACGAATACCAAACATTTGAATGTCTTGAATAACTAAATAATGCAGGAATATTCAAATATGCATATGATCACTTGATGTCAATTCCAGATTTGATTCTCCTCATTCAAGTCCAGGAAGCTAAATCACTATAACGCTGCAAATTATGGGAATTCGTGTGATGTCCGGAATTGTAGGGATAACATTTTGTTCTTCATTTTTCATGAACAAGCAGAGCACAACGGTATTTATTAATTCACTAAAATCATTTGTATCAGGAATTGATACAAACTTCAGTTGCATTTCCACTTTAACACTTGGAACGTATAGGGAGGACTATGTGTAGAACAGAACAAGAAAACTATCACTAGGTGTACAAAACCTATTACACCCTGCAATTCTGAAAAACTTCAAACTCCATTAAATTCAGTTCGGACTCCTCTTGTATTTTATTTATGAACCAAATTCAACTGAAGAACAGGTCAGGAAGGTAACCTAGGCATCAGGTACTGAACACAGCTCCCCGGGTAAAACTTGTGATGTTGCTTTAACAACTGATAGTGTGTATGCGAGAGGTCCCATCAATGTACAAAATTTCTGGGTCAAGGAACAAATTTCCAGTTTTACATTAAAAAAATCAGATTAAATCATTCGTATTACAGCATACATGCGATGATATCGTGCATGTGCATAATGCATTTTACATATTTCATCCGTTATTTTGCATGTGCAAAATTACACAAGTGATTTTGCATATGCACAAGATAATTCTTTGCATTGCATAAAACGTTCTGCAAATCTCTTGGCGTGCATATTTGCAAGTAACGCAATGGCACAGCTCTACTCATTACCGTCACAAGATTTGGAGTAACTGGCCAAACAAATAACGAGCTTGGAAAGCTTTTGCGCTCGCTCAGCTGGGCCCATAATTTTTAAGTGACAATATTAGACGTGGTTTGGGCGATTAGTTTCATTTTACCTCCCGAAGAATGAAGATTTCATGGTACTTTTCTGTATCGTTGAATTGAGTCAACATTGACTGCACATGCTATGAATTTCCTCCCAGTCCTGAGACAATAAGAATAATTAACTTCCGAAGCCTTCTTGATCACTGTTCTGCTTCCATATTACGGCAGACCAGCTGGCCATTGCAACTTTTTGCTGGCCAACCAACACATCGTACAAGTGCTGCAAAAAAAAAAAAAAAGGAACCTAACAAAAATTTGCAAACGACTTAAGACTGTTTTTTGAAAGGCATGATACGAAACAAAATGAAGGACTCTTTTATTAGACAAAGTTAAGCATTCGAAAATCTAACACAGGAAACCCCTAAAAACTCCGGCTGAAAAAATCATGAAGAAAATTATCATCAGATTTATTGAACTTTGAAGATGTAAAAGTTCTAGTCTTCGCCTTCCATGAAGAAAATCGTGTCTTCATATACATTATGCATATATTCTGCAGCTAAAGAATACCAGTGAATGAGAACTTCAGAGAGCACATTTTTAAAGTTAAACCAAGACTCGTTGAGATCGGTTGCTATCGTCCTGAACAAGGGGTACGAGTAAATAATGGAATCTAACCACTCTTTGCACAAAGTTCTCAGTTCGAACACGATTTTCGTTTCACTAATCTCTATCCTACCCAGAGGGCTCGCCTGGCACAAAACTTTGACAGATTTCTTCCTGAAGCTTGACAGATCCTTCCCGCCGTGGTAAATTCTGAACTTGGCGGGGAAATCCAATGCGTTTGGGTCGTCGCAACTGTTTTGGCCGTCTAAATTCCAGCAAAACGGAGCGAACAGTCCCTCTTCGTACAACACTGGATGGTTGAGAGCATCTGAGGAAGAACGGCAGGTCATTTCGTCAGGTCTAGAGTAGTATAGAAGTCTGTATCAAAGAAAGGTGGAATCTACCGTATATAGAGTAATTTATTTTAAATTCGAAAGTTTTGATAACCTTCAAGTCACTAAAAATTTCACACGGTCAAGTTTTATATCGAATGTTTTCTTATACAGCGTTTCGCAGTACCTACTTCACCAACTGTTAAACCACACGAGGTAAATAATCAAATTTAACCGCTTGGCATAGCAAAGCGGTTAATGATTATTAAAAAAATTCGTAAAGCTAATGTCTGAAATATCATGTATGCGCAGGAAATTCATCGTGTTGCGTTGCATTAGTTGCCGACTTGCACGGGGAAACTAAAATTGAGCTTACGCGGAATGAACCGTCCCACAGCTTCAACCTAGGTATGACGTGTGACGCTTTTCATACGACATAAACCAGAACTGTCTTAAAATGCTCTTAGTTTCGGTTACGAAACCCCAGTCTGAAAATTTGGACCCATCTTCACTATTATCGACTCCAGTAATAAAATCTTGTGGCTGACCGAGGTTGAAGCATCACGGCTTGCTGGTATCGTACAAGTCGACAAACTCCAGCAACTTGGGAACTATCACTTTCATTCATTTCCTTCAAAGGTAGAACACAGATGTTTTATTCTTGAGTCCTCGTCAGCGCACATCTTTATCCTACTCCTTTGAGCGAGACTTTAGAAAAATAAAACCGTCTGCGAATTTTCTGTTTTTATTTTTTGGAATAGTTAATGCTGAAACTTGGAAGCTGGTACGGTCTAGGAATCTACTCAAACTTTTCTGTGACTGTTTTTGGTGCATCAGGTGTTGAAAAAATTCACTCGTCACATTTAAGCAAAAAAATGTAAAGACGAATTAACTTGTCCTAGGGTAAATAATGCACGTGAAACACCGAGTGCCAAGCCTCAGGAGCGTCAATCTCCCATCAACAAAACTGAAGAAATACGTCAACAAATTTACGCAAGCCTGGAGCTGAATAAAACTCACCACCTCGCTGGACGATATCTCTGAGAACTTCACTAGAGCGCTGAAGGTGGGCTACATGGAAGTATCCATCGCACATTTTTCGGCATCGCGAGCAGTTGTGACCCGTTTTTACCAGATCTGTGAGGTAGTAGAGCTGGCCGTCTGACTCGTACCTGCTACTTTTCACTTCAGTTGGGCAGAGAAACCAGCAAGTTATGGCAGCGAAAATTTCGAAGGTCAAAAGCTAGTGTCAAAAAATTTGAACCAAGAGTTTCACAATTTGTTCAAACAGAGAAGGGTAACATTCTGGCATTACAATGTACATTGTAGAGTACGTTAAATGCACGCCAATTTTAAAATATGAAATTATAGACCTTGTTGAGCGTTTCTAGATTAGATTGTAAGTTAGTTCAAGCCTCCCTAACAGCTACGAAAAAGAGCGTATCGAAGAGAGGAAGGCACCATTTAGTAGGGAGATAAGGGAATGCAGAATCTATACAGAAGGGGCATAGAAACATTAAGTTGGGAAAAGTTTATGGAACAAGATAAAACTTGAAGAAAGTTGTAGGTGCTGAAAAACAGGATAGCAGTGAACCGACAAAAGGTGGGCCTTAACATAGCAAACAACGCATTTTATTTAACAAAAAGGCCTACCTAACTCTCAGCTCGGGCCCTCACACATTTTCCACTGCGAGTGCTAATTCTCAGATGCAATAGTTGTTTCCCCGCGAGGGGTGAGCGTCTCAAAAATATGTTTTTTTTCTTTTAGAAAAAGATAAAACTTTAGGTCATTACTACAATCCCTCCTTACGAATATCTCTTTATGACTTATTATTTACAAGCTTTTTTTGTCGAGGCTCAAAATGAAGACTTCGTCGCATGAAGTATGCGATTCATCGCAGAGCTCGCTTAGCAATATTCCAAGCTTCTGTATACAGAGATGGCAACAGAGTTTTTAGAAGAAATGCATTGTGCTAACAGGAAGAACGGTTTACGCCAAATCGGCGACAACACTCAAGGCGGATAAATGCCTTACAGAAAACATTTAAGGGAAATCAATATCAAAATGTTCACAGGCAAGGTCTTGAAAATCGCAAAAAAAGTTCTCACTAAGTTTTTCTTTCACAAGCCTTGACGAGTCGAGTATACTGGGTCAAACAAATTCAAAAATCAGGAATGTAGTAGACCAGTCACAGTGGAAGATATACGTTCATATCCGGCCGTAGTAACCCGTGGTAGATGTGCTAACATTAATGGACATCGTAGGAAATCCCAACGATCTATTGTCATTTCTTTTCATTTCACGTTTTCACTTGAAAATTTTCTTTATACCCGCTTCAATCTAGGTGTAAACTTAGGGAATCTTGTGAAATACACGTTGCCCGCAATTATACGGGACGTAATCTGGCACAGAAAACCAAGTTTCTTCTACTGAAAAGGGAGGTACCCGGAAGAGTAGCTTCCTCAATTCTTCAACTCTAGACGCACTGCTTTCGTTAAAGAATTGGAGCAGTATATTTTAAATGGCGAAGTGTAAAGTTTCCAGCCACAGCAGATTAATTATTTTTATCTACTATTTTATGGATCCTTTACACATGTCTGGTATCACAATAATGCCAACTGCGAGCTCTTTTCATTATTCAGGTTACATCTATTCCCCACCTATTTTCTTGACAGCAAGAGTGCTGCCTCTAACTTCCAGCGGACCGAGGTCTGCTTGCTCGAGTGTCGTGTTGAAGAGGCGACAGTCGGACCCCCGGTGCTGGTACATCACACACGTCCGCCGACTCGCACATGCCGCCTCGCACGAATCTATCCGGAGAAATTTAGTCGATCAAAAGTTGTCGAATTCATGCTAAGTTTCTCAAAAGAAAAAATACGAGGGTTCATCTTTATGAAAAATTTGAATGCGTACCAAATTATCTTCCGAGAAACAAAAACTTTCGTTCACTTTCAAAAATTCACGCGTTGTAATTCATCTGAAAATTTTACCTGGCAACGCAACAGAGGTTCGATAACAGAGGAACAACAGAGGTTTGGTTCAAGGATATTTACCCCTTCATTCGAATTTAGCTCTACTGTCCAGCATCAATTACACGTTTCTCAAGCCAGTCACCCCAGCAAACTAGTTTTCAGCTCCATGGACCATAATTACCAGAAACAAGCCAAGGCGTTGTAATTAACCTAGAAATAGTTCAAGTGTTAAGCAGTAGAATATTCAAGCTAGCCGTGTGATCAATGAAGGACCAGAACTTGCTCTATGTAGTTAAGTATGCGACTTATTTCGTTATAAAAAATGTCTGACAAATTGTTCTGAAGTAAAATGGCAATATTGAACAGACTTAGTATGTCAGTCTTCACAGCAACAGCATGATAGAGAAGAACGATTTCTGATCAAGATGTGCAGCTACAACCGTTACGCCACAAATCCAAATCGACGAACCCTGTTCGTTGGGAGGAGCCTAACTCCCAGGTACGATGCACGAATGATGTCTATAGCGTCACCATTTAAAAGCAGAATGGAAACCCCAAAGACGTTGATCATATACAAGGTTTTCCCCACCAAAATTTTTAGTTCATTTGCAACCACTATTCGTCATCCAACGATCATTTAAAGGGCTTCCACATCAAAATTTGGTAACCAATTGCAACCACTACTAATCACAAACTATCATCCATATTTGAAAAGCAAATGGGGAGCAACTCTCGCCAGCTTACCGATGTCAAGTTTTAGAACTTTCATGCTCGAGTGAGCTGCTGCAGCATCCTTGACGACGTAGAAGTTCCCGTAACTGCTGAGGCACGAAAGAATGATGGTGCTGCTGACTATGACCAAAGTGATGAAATGAAAGAGCGTCATCACGTTCAGCTTCCGCATTACTACACCATGATCGTGGAACATGGGCACGGTGAGCTGGGTGAGCAGAGATATTATCACGTGACTTGCGAGATAGTACGGCAAGAAGCGAGAGATCAAATTTTCGTTCCAGCCGATGCAGAAGACTGCTAGCTCGGCCGCTAGGATCTCGTGCAGCAAACAGTCCACAAACGGCTTTCTTTCTGCTTCCCACACCTGCAATTGATTGAAGAGATGAGATTTTATCAGGAAAATTTGTATTATACTAAAAATCAAGTATTTGGAAATAAATGTGGTAAGAAAATTTGCGGCGTATTTTAATTTCAAGATGGATGAGAAAGTCAACTGGCAAAAACATTAATTGGCCCTCACCTTATACTGCCGTCTAAACATGGCAGGTTTAGAGAGTTTATAAGCACGGCTCTTGTCTGTCGTTTCATCGGTCAAACCTGCTGAAGGTTCATGTGCACCAAGTTGTTCAGAAGTAGGAACGGACTTCAGATGCTCTTGACTTCGGTCTTCCCGTCGAGTTTCAGGTGGTTCCTGCTGTGATGAGATGCTCTGGCATTGCTCCGTGATAGGAGTCTGTTGAGGCAAGTTGTCGAGGGGTGCATTTGAATTTCTGCAGGTATAACCAGTGCCGCTTTTGTCAAGTTCATCCAATGTCTTGGGTAGACTTTTTCTCCTTCGAGGATCTCCAGCATGAATATTATTCGGAACGCTATCAGCATGGACATTTACAAGTTCATTCGAATGGATACTCGGATCAGGACTGAATTCAGTTTCAACTAGTGAAAGTCCAAACATCGTGCAGCCTTTCTTATCTGAAATACTGAGAAAATGTGAAATTACGAGACTAACCGGGGAGTTGTGTTGTATAGCTGCCTTGCGCACAAAAAAATCTTTTCAGTTACTAGGTAACTGAGAAGATTTTCAGTTTTTATTCTTTTAATTTTCATTCTTTTCATTATTTTATGTTGGGCAAGTGCATGCGAGCGTGAGTTTCTCAATTCGTTCAGACATAGGCATAATACTTCCGCTAAATTAAACTACTCGCACCGCACGAGAGAAAAAGACGAGGCCCTATTTTTGATGTATATTCAGCATCTTTGATAAAAAATGAAACGCTCATCAAGAAGTTAATAGGGTAGTACAAGAAATTTCCACTCGCTGCAACAATTTGAAGCAATACAAAGCAATTTGATTGGATTAACAAGTTGTCTACGATTGCGCGGGTCGTAAAGTTGATTTGGTTAAGATGTAAAGAAAAGACTGGGGGGGAAAATAGACTTACCTGCTCGAGTAAGTCTCCACCCTGTGTAAGAAATGCACAAAATATAAGTTGAATAATATTTTCTCATGGAATAAAATATCTTTAAAAAGAGTTCGCGAAAGGGTTTTAAATGCGATTCATTTATATTGGTGAGTATATGAACAGTTTACCTAGTGTTCCACTCCGTAGCCCTCGTGTTGAAAGTTAATTTGAGCCTGAATAACCACAACAAAGGTCTTCCAAGAAGGAAAGATGAAAACACCATTCGGTATTATCGAGTTGAGGGAACGCGGAATCAGTGCACAAGGTGTGTACTACACACAATTCCCTCAAGACCCCTCTGAACTTATAGAACAGTAAGTTAAGAAGCAGGTTTATGAAACAAGAGAACATGTTAAGAAGAAAGGTGCTGATAAACAGATCAGCGAGCCAAAAAAATGATGTTCCTTAAAAAGACAAACTTTTTTCAACAGAAAAAAAGGCCCACCTGAACTTCAGCTCGATACATGGAAGGGCTAATTCCCACAGAGACAATATTTACCCGCAAGAGAGTATAGGGCCTGACGAAAACATTCTGGTCCCCTCGTACGTGTGGAGCACTACAGAATACAATGGAACCAAAGGGGACCTTCATAAAATGTAAGTTGAACCACTATTCAGACTTTGCTCTGTCATGAAATTCGTCTCGTTCAAGAAATTTGCAAGCAGGAGTCAAATTTGTCGAGTTTTCGTCAAGTGGCAACGCACCTGAGCTTCACTTCTACGAACCAAGTGTTCTACAAGAAATTTAGAAATTAAGTTAATGGTGAAAAGACTCGCATTCTCGAGTTCCTTGGTGTTCAACAGAGCAACTGCGTTGAGAAGGCCTGGAATTTGAGATGCACCTAGCCATCAAACCTAATTTCAAGCTTCAACCCTTAACTTCCATAATGATAAATTTGTAAAGAATAGAAGAGGTTGCACAGGCACATTTAAAACGGCAGTTCGTGACCACCGGGGAGTCCGTCCGATCATGAAAATCCCGTCAGAGGCCATCGGTGGATCACCATCGTGAAAATCCTCTCAGAATATTAAAAAACTGTCCTTAATAAAAAATGAGCCTCTAGTAATTGTCACACTGATCTACTTTAGCCCACCTCAGACCTTACCATTGACGAAGTCCACTCGATCAGTCTTAAAAATCTAAGTTTCTTCAACATCACATTAACATTGAGTTTTTCACGAGGCTAAATCGTCCGGTGATTTCTTTCACACGGAAAAAACACTCGCAAATCATGTGTGCAACTCATCCTCGCCTTAATGAAAATAGATGCTTAACAAAAACAATTTAATTCAACAAAAATAAGGCTTAACACTATAGTCACGGCGCTGTTCACTATCCAAACCTTCATCACCTATCCAAACTTACGCAACCTCATGCTTGTACCGAAGCAGATGTAGAATCTACGAAATTCGTAATTTTGGCACCAGAAAGAAGCGATTAAGTCAAGTAGCGTACTCGTCAAAAATAGTCTAAATCTTCATGATTATAATGGCTTGCGACTCTTGTGTTAGAAGACATTAGTTTAAGCTTTCCTAACCACAACAAAAGCGTCTCAAAAAAAGGGAGGAGGAAGGCACCATATAGTATGGAGTTAAGGGAACGGAATCTATATGCGCAAGGTGCAGAAAGACAGCAAGATGAGAAAGAAATTCATGATACAAGATAAATGTTTAAGAGTAAAGTAATAGATGCTGAAAAATAGGACAGCAGTGAACGGAAAAAAAATGGTCCGTAATAAAACGAAAGATATTCCTTTTTGAACAAAAGGAAAGCCTACCTAACCGTTAGCTTTAGTTGATCTCTCATATTCCCCCGGGAGCACCAATTCCCACCGATACAATAGTTGTATCCCCCTGTGAGACTTGCAAAC
Organism: Platorchestia sp. MABIK; assembly: GCA_014220935.1. Classification (NCBI taxonomy): domain Eukaryota; kingdom Metazoa; phylum Arthropoda; class Malacostraca; order Amphipoda; family Talitridae; genus Platorchestia; species Platorchestia sp. MABIK. The sequence continues at coordinate 81,902 of JACJUY010000319.1, forward strand.
TTTTTAGTGGGAAAGTCTTATTTTAGCACTCCCACGTTGAAAAGATTTCATTAATCACTATGAAGGTGTGCACTGCGGTGCGTACAGCCGAAAATGTGGTGCTCGTTCCATGCGGTATTATCGCCTAAATTAACGAGGCAGTCTTCCACTACTATAAATTCGTACTCTCAACAGATGCATGACTGCAAAAGTAAGAGTATCATCTCGAAAGTGTACCACTATGGTAATAATACCAAATACCTAATCGTAAAGACGAAAACTTTCACCTCTTAAAACGCACACATGCACATACTTGAATTCATGAGATTATCTATATTCTGTAGTAGTAATAGGAGTAAAAACAACATCTATATAGCTCTGCGTTTCGTTATCATGTAATTTTGAAACTTCACTATTCAACTAAACTTTCACGCCTCCTCTTCCATTCCAGGACATTCAATACTTGGCTCCAGAGAGTGGTTGGATAATTTCTTGCAGCTCATATTAGTTAATTGAAGCCTTCTGAATCAAGATAAAGGTGCTCGCTTCAAAGAGATTTAGGAGCAAAGGTTTTATTTAGTGTGAAATTTAGGGAACGAGTACCTACGCACAAGATGTGTTCACACACGAGACCCCTTAAGCGTAGAAACAACGAATTAAGAATGAAGTTTTGGAAATATCAAACTTTAAGATAATCGGGGATGCTGAAAAACAAGACAGCAGGGAATCACAATGAAGAGGATCCTACAAAATATAGTAACCACATTTCATCCAAATAAAAAGCGGCTGTTTACTAAACTTGGGATCGCACATTTTCGCTTAGGGTGCGATAATTCCGATGTGCAGTAGATTTACTCACTGAGGGGAACATGGTAAAGAACATTTGAGGCTTGATAAAACAAAACTCGACCTCTCGTATAAACCCGTACTACCGAAAGTTATCAAACACACACTGATTAAACTTGAGAGTGACAGGTAAAAATCTTAAAACTTCAACAGTCGCAACTTCGTCGTTAACGTCGATCATCTGCAAACTCGAAAATACGTACAGATTTAACAATGCAATCACGGCTGCAGCGAGCATGAATAGCATTAGCACAGCACGACGCGCTGCCTCGCTAGGAGGCGCCTGTAGCAGTAGTGGGAGGGTCAATAATTCTCACTGGGCGGAGACGGGCGAGTGCAGAGAAAACTGCTCAAATTTTCGGAGAGACTAAAATTTCTCGCAGTTGCCAATTTTTAGTTTGTGTTGCTTCCTAAACATACAATTGTTCTTATTCATCGCTTTAGGAATGAAACATAAAAATTAATTTTCATTTATGATTTTCCTCTTCACTTGAAGAGAGACGTTTGAAGTAGTGTAAGTACTGGATTTTTTCTGAGTGAAAAATTGCTGTGAAATGACTGCCAGAGAAAATCTATATGAAATTGATGGGTCAATTATCGGCAACACTAAAAGAAATAAAGAAGATTATCAAAATTATTTTCGATAAATCAAAAACACAGAACTATCTTTCTACGTCCCAACCTCGGTCTCCAAATATGTCAACAAATAATTATTGTTTTCATGTAGACTACTAGTAAGTTCGAGCTATTTAATGCGCACAATTATTCAATGATAAAAATTTGAAATGTGTAGCACATAAAATTCTTACTTGAGTTTATTTATTTCTAATGGAAAATCAGCTAGAATAATGGAAACTTCAATCTACGTACCATAAACATTTGGCTGCAAGAGCCCCTGCATCCTAAATTATGGAAAGAATTCAATAAATACAGATGAACCACAATCAGTCGTCATGTAGACACTCATTCTTTTCTTCATTGTAATGCATCTCAGGAAGTGCATCGGTGGCAGCCGTGAAGAAGTGTGCGTTGCCGTCCAGGTTTTGAAAAGCACCACTCGAGTGTGCGAGATTGAGTTCGTGAAAGCGTAATTGTCAAGCGAAAAATAATTCTGGTCCAGCGTAATCCTATTGAACGTAAAAATGTGACTGCAGGGGTAAAACACAGATCTCGTTACCGCCAATAAAACAGTCGAAGGGTCGCTCTAAGGTGTCGTATGAGGGCTGCTGTCGTCACTGGTTAAATCCCTTACACACAATGAAAAATGGATGAACCTTACAGCCACGCGCTTGTCGAAGCTCAATTGTGTTAACCTGACACGGCTGCATGTGCAGTGGAGTATTTTTGTGCAGCGACGGTCATTTGTTGATTAGGATGTGCTTGTTCACGAGTTGTTGCTATTGTGATTGACATTGTTTTGAGTAAAAATAGAGGAGAAAATAGTGAGGGACAGGGGGCTAGTGAAGGATTGTTTTGTTTTCTGAATAAAGCCTGCAATTATGGATCGATTTTGTAGGGACGATTTTTGGAGCCACAAATGAAATACGTCGTGATCATCATGCAAAAAGTACTGCGAAGCTCTTCTTTCAAACTGTAAAAAATTTTAAACTCAATGTAAGCAGAACTAAAACACTGTCCTCAATTCTGTGCAGAAAGGAATAGAAAATGGGAATTCCTAATCCAGCTTGAGATCGGCACTAATCCTCACTGCATAAGCAGAGTGTGAATGTCTAACCCTGCTCCATAACGAAGAGGCGAACGAATCCTCGCTGAAACAAAGAGAATTAAGAACAGCTGCAGAAAGCAGTGCAGCGTCAGCGAAGGAAGTCCACGGGTAAAACTTGCCAGGCTTCGCACTTGAGTGCAGGAGGTCCGTTTAAGACAAAAGCAGCTGCAAGAGCAGGGGGAGTTATGAAAGCACTGAACCTTAAAGAGTTGTGGGGCTGAGCGTGTGTGATGTAAAGTGCTTCGCCTGGAACACTGAAATTCAAAATTACTGGCGTTGTGTAGCCGTAACAAATTTTAATTTGTAATTGGCGAGACACTGAAGCCAAAGAGGCACAGCTTTGCTCGTGCTCTGTGAAGTTAAATACTTTTCGCATTGAAGGCTTTGAGAATATTTTGTGAACTGGGAAATATTATGTATTTAATCAAACAGAGAGTTATACATTTTTTAGCTCCCTATTCAGTACACGATTGCTTAAAAAACTCATTTGAGTCACATAGTTGAACACCCTTGAAACGAAATTTTGTACTCGTAAATTCCCGATGGCTAAAAATGATCATAATTGTCACCCATAAATAAATCCAAGAAAAATAATCTGACGATAACAATGCATGTAATTAAATTCTTCCTATGGAACACGTGCATTATCTTGACCCGAAGAAAATCCCTCGAATAAAGAAGCGCACTGCAGATCTTTTTAAGTGCACATGAAGCATGAAGGATCGGATCGACCTCGTTTTGCAGAGTGGCTTAGGCATTCATTTTAGAGCTAATTAAGTTGCTTGCAGCCGCCCTCCGTCTGCAAGCGAGCTCCCGCGCACTTCTCGTTGATAATTATTCGCTTGGCGCTCGTAAAAAATGCACTCAATAAAAATCTGAAAAATCAAATGCAAGCAGAAGATCATTGTGCGGCAAAATGCAATAACTGCGCATTTTGTACCGTGCGTCGTATGCAGTCATATTTTATGACATACTCATATAAAAAAAACATATCGTACACACGTGTCTCTTGATTTAATTTTACTTCTCACGTTGCCTTCTCTCTCAATGAAAGCACAAATGATGAAACATGAACAATTCGAGGATGCAGTAACCCTTCAATGTAATTTCTTTGATGAGGAATAACGGTGGGCTTAGCTAACGACGAATGCCTGTGCTTCAAACGCTGATGAATACATTAATCCTATAACCCTGTCTTTCAGTTTAGAAAACGACGAAGGAACAATGAGGCGGTCGTCTAACTCTCGAAAACCTCAAAAGAACAATTCATTCATTGTACGCTAATTCTTTCCTTTATGGGACAATAATTTCTAAATTTATGTGCTTGTCATGTCCGTCGAACTCGATTGACTTCTACACTTCTATGAATGCGTGACTAAATGTGCCACTGTTATTTTACTTAATACTGAATAATCTTCGTATATAATACTACAACAGTTGTTGCTTCTTTCCTTGTAGGTTGGTCTGCCTGTGCCTACAACTGAATACTATAGAACACCACATGGTGACTGCAAATCTCTGTTTTTTTCACTGCAATAAATAAAATCGTGATCAGAATTATAGTTATCAAAATTCCTTCCGGTATAATCATAACACAAAGTAGAACAATTATTAGAAGAGATTATACAAATCTGAACAGTTTACCTAAAAACTGCACTCAAGAAAGAAATAATGACTTTTCCTGGAAAAAATAGCTGGGGTACATTAGTTTAGCCAAATAATACTAGGAAATTCCGAATCCATTTAACTAAATTGAAAATGAAACAATAAACACGCAATTTGTCAATAAATAAAAATTGTAAATAAGCATGAACGATCACGCTATGGAGGGAATCTTGGTTGCCTTCATCAGCATATCAAATATGGTGTCCTTCAAACTAATGCTTTTGATTCAAATTTAACCAGTTAAAAACATCGATTGCTTAATGATTTATATTTACCGTATTTATGAAACAAATTTCTTAATCTCACCTCATGTGTACTTCATATTTTACGTCTCATTAATCACAACTCCTATCCAGAAATATTAAAGCTCAGTGAAATAAGTTTAGAATTAGGGCGAAAATAACATAACAGCCATGCGATATACATTGCGGTAAAGTGTACACCCGAACACTAGATAGGAGCCGTTAATTTCTGATTTTGCTGTAGTTTATTTACATTGAAATATTTGTTCCGTATCCACATATGCAGGATTTCTCTAGGGAAAATTAAAGATATCAATAGGCCGGCACCGCGGACATGTTCACCACGCGCTTTTGTTGTTCAAGTGGTCGCAGAGCGATAAATGTTGCTCACAATTGAAATGTCATAATTCATAATCTGAGACCAAATCATATTTCATAATTAGAGACCAAACAATAATTCATAATTTGATACCAAATCATAATTCATAATCTGATACCAAATTATATTTCATAACTTGATCCCAAACCATAATTCATAATCTGATCCCAAATTATATTTCATAATTTGATTCCGAATCATAAGTCACAATAATTTCCAAACCATAATTCATAATTTGATTCCATATCAGACTTTATAATTTGATACCAAATAAAAAAAAATTATTAATTTTCATCTTAAAATCAACCTTAACATTAACCTGAATATCATCCTAAGCATTAACTCAAACATTAACCCCAACATTGACCTTAACATTGACCTAAACGCTATTCTTCACATGAAACCTAAAAACAAAAATAGAGGAGGCGTCGCAAGTGTCATGCATTGCACAGGTTCTGATTGATGATGCAAAAATAGTTTGCAGTTTCAATCTAATACTTGTGTGTATGTTCCCAATATTTTTACGGACTGCTTGAAACTTGTAAGCTTCTTCAGATATGAGCATGTATCCATTAAGGAGATCAACCAAGAAAAAAAACTCAAACCCGTGAATCACACTTTGAAATTACACGATGAATAAAGTTGGGTACTAAGTGTAACTTTTATTTACAACAAAGTTCTGAAAATTTCGTTGTTGACGAACACAATCATCATGAGGTCAAAAAGAACCATATTTTCAAAGCATGGACCTCGTTCCTTGTATCACGTCTAAACCATGGCAGTTTTATTGAACTTCACAGTGATAAGGTAACTGAGACTCTCGTGAGATGATTCTACTGCAAGAACCATCCATTTCCTGCCTTTTTTTCAAGTTACGGAAAAGCATGTCAAAATATAAGTCCGACTTTGCTCGCTTGAACATGTTTTTATTCTAGAACTCAAAACTTGAGTCAGTTTGGTTTCCAGTCGTCAAATGATGCGCCATAAAAATGTTAAAATTGTTTGTAAATTGTAAATCTTTTCCGAAATAGCCAGAGCTTTACTAGCATACACTCCAGCATATTTTAGCTCTGCAGCTTTCTTTTCCCTTTTAGTATACCGTAAGTTGAGGAGTATATAATAGCCCAGGGGGAACAGCATCCAAAGATTGACAAAATACAGTCATTTGTGGCCACTAATGCGAGGTTTCGCAAGGAACAGCAATTCTGCACATGCCAATCGATGAGTCAATTCCTTCCTCTTTCGCCTGGGCAGTTTTCATCTCATTTGTGAGGGTGAAATAGTGTCATTATCCGCACTAATAACCGTGATAATAAGCTTCTGCACTCAATGAATCGCTCACACATTGCGATATTCGAGGGCAAAAAAATTACTCTGATGAAAAACAAATCATTCTGTTTATCCTGGGAACGAACGTTGACTGCGAAGAAACATATTTTCATTATCTATGAATTTTTGGGCGTAAATCTTTTCACCCTTATTTGACACGATCTTTTCTTATCTACGATTTTGACCTCAGAAATAAAAAAAATGTACTACAATAATTAGAAACTATTCAACGTTATTTTTAAAAAGAATGAAAATTCACTCTTCCAAAAATCACAAGCCTATCTTCTAGTATTTTTACAAATAAAATCAGCGGGATTTGAGAAACTGAGGGAGGATTATACAAGCGCAAAACATTTTTGTTTCACAGTTCATTGGAAGAAGCAAATTTTTGACCTTAAGCAAGCATGGATAAGCTCAATAATAACGGTTGCAAAACACTGGCCTCCTTACGTGCTTCCCACGTGCGTACTGAACTAAAAACTCAGCTATTGCAGCACAAAAAAGGGCCCTATTAACGAAACACTTAATAAAAAGGTCATAATTACCTTCGCAGGAGTATTGATTGCGTGGCCAGACAATGAGAGGCGCCACTGGGGGCGCAAAAGGTGGTTTACGAAAGTGGCCAAAGACTCGAAAAAAGCGAGACGAGGGTCATGCGAGTGTCAAAATCAATGATAACGACTTGGTAAATGATTAGGTTCTTACCAACAGCTCAGATGCCATTTACGGAGGAAATATGGAATAAAAAAGAATGAATGTGGAAATAGGCGAATTTGAATTGTTAGAAAACAATCGAGGAAACCTCGATTTCTTCCTATGAAGTTTAAAAAACTCTGTTAGAACAAAACTTTTGATGAAATTATTCGTAGTAATAGCTAATTGCCATATCAATCGTAGTCCTATTTTAACTATGAGTATCAGTGTGCTATCTAAATTGGTTTAGATATTTTCAATATTTTTAAGTGGGTAAACTTCCTTCAGTAAAATGCGAATAATTTAATTTTTGAAAGATCTCAATTACAACTTTCTTAGAGCAATTAGTACATGTGAAGTATGCTGTTTCTTCCGGTTCAAATGAGAATGACTTAACTTACTTCATTTATTTATTATAATCGAAAAATAGGTTTAATTTCACAGCAAGAACTAACAAAAGTGAAAAAATTCACGCCCAACTGAGCAAAGCAATGAAGTGCTGTTGATTTCTTTTGACTTTCACACTTGAGGCCCAGAGCGTTTGCTTTTCCCTTTGTTGGTGGTGTGAAGATCACATTCGCGCCCGCACGAATAATGGGCGCCAACAATACACGCGTGACTGCCGGCCCTGTTATGCGACCAAATTGCGGGATAATCGCTCTTCTTTATAAAGAACTTTTGTGGTGGCTCCTAGCTTCTCTGACACTTGAAAAGCCAAAGTGATGTCAAGTTTTATTTTCTTAATTTACTGCACGATTCTCATTACTTGATTTACCAGGATTTGAAAATTTTGAAAAATTTAGAGCCAAAACTGGATGGCGAAGAAAATAATGAGTAAATTTACTAACTCCGTACTAAATTCCGGTTCTTTGATTATTAGGCTTAGTTTTTCGAAGAGTATGTCAATTTTGCAATATATTTCGAGGGTTGAATTTACTAAGCCCTCATCTCTTCGAAAACTCAATGGAGATAATGCTTTCTAAATATAAATCCCACGTGTTGCCAACAACTAGAAATATCAAAAGCTATTATTGCTTCAAGCAGCAAAGTTTGCCAATTTTTTCAATATTTGTCTTCTCCTGTGCTTTAAAACGCATATTTTCATCATAATTTGTAATTGCCATTTTGGAACACATTTGTTAATAATAAAACCAGATTAGAAGTAATTTATTTAAAAAAATAGGAATTTCCCTGAAAAAACTGTTGTAATTATCAGTTGATTGAAGCAAAAGAAAGGATATTTGAGAGCTATTTCAAACGTTTTATATACATTTTTTAGACGCATTAAAAAATCTGACACAGCTAGGCCGCAACTCTAATGTCCAACGGCACGCTTTCTTGCAGATACGAAGACTTGCTCACACACGCTTGTGTTGAGCCTTTAATTGCCGCATTCTTTGCATAATGCAAGAGCTGTGTAGCTCTCCTTTGCTCCAGAGTCCAACCCTTTCAACTTCAGCGATGCTCAGTTAGCGGTACCCTATACACATGCAAATAAACCCATAAAAATGTTCGTCCTTATCTCATTGCAAATTCTGGTTCTTTGTACGTCAAGCAGCGCAGAGCTGGAGCGGATGCGACGCCGCGTCACTATTGTACGATGTGAGGATGTTACTGTCGGGAGCGACTGGTGTGGATTAAAAAACGACTGTAGGCATCGTGACGGTAATGGCACTCATGTTGCTTGGATGAAGAGATTACAATTGATGGTTCTCAGAAGCCTAATTAGCAATGGAACAGGAGCTAAGAAATGAATCCATACTTTCTCAAATCTGTGGCAGCGTAATTCTTCCTAGAATTATACACAGAAATCGGTGTTTCAACTCGTCTGTTTTCAAATTTACTGGAAAACATGCAATCTTAGTTAAGCACACGTTCTTGATGGAGAATTTTTCATTTAAATATTAATATAGTTTCAACTAAAAATTACCGAGAATATCGTAAAATGAAAGCAGTCAACTCAGGCTTTCAACCCTTCAACTACTTTTTTGAACTGTGACAGTTCAAAACAGCCATTGCTGTAAATTTTTATTTAATATGCTTTTGAATTTTAAATTTTCGCTTTTAGAAATCTGTTTTTTAATTAATTCCAAGTCATGTTATTAGCAGACGCCTCTTAATAATTCTCATAAGTTAGCATTTATGTAAAGAATTCGTCAACATTAACTCTTCCTAATCTTTTTTAACTAGAACGGGGCAGGCTGGCGGCCGCTTCTGGTCGTCAGTACAGTGATAATGACTGACTGAAACGAGCGTCTCGCAGAGATCAATATCTTGATTATAACATCCGGTGGCTCAGATGATCCGCCGTGTTTGCGCTCACAAAATAAATGCCCAGTAATTGCTATCCAGCTGGTGTGAATCTCTGCACTCGCCTCGCGAACATGAATAATGCTCCTACTTAGCGGCTGGTGTTGAGCGTATGCATTTCCTCTTAAATTCACGCTTTTTGATCACGTGCGTTCACATGTACAGTCACCTTGTGATGAGTGCCGTCGTTTTCTTTTATCACGGGATTTCAGAGGTCACCTTGTGATGAGAACAGTCAGGCTTTTTGATCATGTTATATTTTGACTAAAGTCGAATTCTGATGAGTGCAGTCGCGCTCTATGATCGTGGTATTTTACGGGTACAGTCGCCTAATGATAAGTGCTGTCAGGTTTCTTGATGAAATTATTTTTTGGCAACAATCGCTCTGTGAAGATTTCATTCACGCTAGCAATTTCATTGCGTTATTTTACCCATTTTTACTAACGGCGAGTTTGCATCGAAATTTGAAAATTTCTCAGGTGGAAAAGGTTGGATTTTTCACAAGTGGATTCTATTAACTTGTTAGTGTTCATAGCAGTCATAGACACTCAAGCATTCCTAGAAAACTATTCGTTATAATGAGCCCTAAAACCATTTCACAGTAAATTGAAAAATATAATTTGCTGAAATTAATTGCTGATAGTTTGCCATGCCGATAGAACAGCAATAAAATGGTTTTAAACGAATTAACCTAAAATTTCTAACTATGCTCTTTTAAAAAGAAGCAGAAAATTACGTAACCCTCCAAATTGTGCTCATAAATTGAAACAGTCCAAAGAATCTACTCAAATCTATGTTGTAACTAGTTCAACGGATTGCGTCAATTGATCCCATCACGATGCACCGTCCAGCATTTCTCTGCGGGTGGAATATTCATCATCTTGATGTACGGTACGTGGCATGTCATCGGACACTCAGTCGACGTCGTCTAGTTACTTAATCTAAGGCTTCCATAAAATATGAGACCTGAAGAGCACGCGTCTAATAAAGTGACCAATTTTGAGCTTCGTTGCGCAGTATGAAGGATTTCAATCCATCTCTGCCATCTATGGTAAGTTTAAACCGCTAAATCCATAGTACTTCACGCTGCAAGCAGAGTTAGTTATCGATCGCTTTTACCAGAGCGTAAAAATTAACGACGTTCTGTAACGAGTGTCATAAATTCGAATAGTTTAGTGCAACATGCAATTTTTAATCTCAGAGACGCTTGGGCTTTTGCCACACCTCGAAGGTATTTGATTCACGTATGTGCACTTCTGTTGCACGCTCGTCAAGAACCAAATTTGTTAATTGCAATTCTGTACTGTTGCAATTCTGTACTTTATGAAGATAAATTCATGCTAATTTATTATTCATAACCAAATGTATTATTTCTGGCTGACGCGTGCCAATCTTTTTCTCAAATAATTCATAAAATTTCTCACTTCCTTGCAGTTATTCTGTCTCTGCCCATAAATAAGAACGACTGACACTTTCGATAACACTTTTGAGACAGATGATATTTTCTATGCATTACAAATTTGTGTCATTGTGGCTCAGCATTATTTTAGTAGTTCATGAATCTTACGCGAGAATTAATGCCTACCAGCTGCATTGATGCTTGGAACAAGCAAGAATGCACCTAGGAGTCAGTTTTTACTCTCTATACGAAATGAGAAATTGATGATTTTTTTATCCTCTCACTTTTTTGCTGCATGATCATAAATTTGAAGTTTGTTTTTTATCTAGAACGAGTTATGCAATGCTTTTTTCACCTGAGGTAATGAAGCAATACCGTCTTATAAAAATGAGCGACTAGTCGAAATTCCTTCTACGTGAACTGAAAGAAGTGAAAACTGGTCCGCAATTTTCCTATGTGTTAGATGTACGCGGTCATCGTTAAAATGTGAAGAAATTGCTTCAGAAATCAAATTTCTCGCATTGACGTAATATTGTCTTCAAACTGTGAAGATTGCAATGTTTAAAAAATTTTTTTTTGCTGCGGATGAACAGGAATTTGAACTAAACCAGATTTTCAAGCCTAATATTAACGCTTTTATTTTTTGTAAAGATCTAGCCACTAAATAGTGGAGAGTGAATTATAGTGTATTGTAAAAGATTCCTGAGGGTCTAAAGTATTAATTATAACCGTTCTGTTTATAACCAATTGAAAGTAATATAATTTGATAAAATGTCATTTCCGTCACCGGAGATCCAGATGTTTTGATAAGTCAATTGCCCCTCCCCCCCTCGCCCCCAATCATAAATAAGTATTAATAGTTGTTACTCTCATGCACTCTAACCTTATGAAGAAAGGACCCAATTTTTATTTTGACTGCCGAGGAATTCGTTCATCACGCTTGAGTGCCTCCAACGCTATAACCGGTCTTGAGTCTCATGAAAATCAATGGCTTGTGCGGCCATCTAGCTTATTACGAAATTTCGACAGTTATGTGGTTATAAATTTTAAAACCAGAATTTAATTAATGGATCATTTTTGAGGCCAGAATTTGACGGTTAGCAGCCACCAACATTTGAGAAAGTGACCAAATTTAGAAGTAGTATACCGTTTATTTTCATGCATGATGAATTGCTCATGGTAGACATCTTTCGGAATAAAACAATTGAATTTTTACAACGGGAATTGACTAGCAAAAAAATCGTCATTCATTTCAAGTTCGCCTAAAATTCATGTAATCCACGTGTTATGATAAATATTTATAAACACCTAATATGGAGAGTGGTTATGCACAAAAACTTAGAAGATCGTTATGAAAGTTTATAATGAAGACTGGTGAAGAGTTTTGAGTTTCGAGTTAAATTCTTGACAGTGATAAAATGAGAGTTGTTGTGCCAAAGTGTATATTTTCAAAATATAACTCTAACTACATTCTAAGCTATTCATTATAAAAGATAGCGTCTGATGAATACACAGCAAAAAAGTATACTACTACTCTCTACGAACAATAGAACTGTGCGTTGGAGACGTTTAGAGAGTCCTTGAAATGCCTACTTCTTTTGACAACATATTTTTCATATGAGGGTCAAAAATTTTCCCACGAGCTCTTCAAAGTTTCTTTTTCAACGTTACGGAGTGAGAAATGCGAGAAATAGTTTAACATAGCTTACGAAGCAACTATAAATCCATTACACTTATGAATACTGTAATTTTTTAAACTATCATCTGTTTCGATAGCTCAAATTGAGACAGATTTGCATTGTGTGGTGCAAATTTGTTAGTGACAAAAATATCAAAAATATTCAAATGCCTGCAAATAATTTTAACCTGATGTTCAAGCAATGGAGACAGTTTTTAAATTCTGCAAATCTTTCGTAGGGAATTAAACACCTCATCGTTCAGCGAATTTTAAGCGAGCAATCTCATTTTCGTCAACATTACTTCTTTTAAGCACTTTTCCACGCATTTCCAGACTTACTTATTTTGAAGCATTCCATTCACTAATTTACTTTGTGCTGGCACAATCCATTCGCTTTTAGGATGTTTGTGAACAGAATTATAGTGCTTGGTCCAAAGAGGAGCCACCACAATAAAAAGCACGTATTGTGTGGCGCACATGTGCGGCGCTTGAATGGACCCGCAGGTCCTCTTGCTGCCTCGCCGCCTGAGTGCGCCAGTCCTCGACTTCGAGACGTGGCTCTCGAGACGAGACCCTCGAGACGAGGCTCTCGAGACGGATCCACAAAGGAGAGACAGGTGATCCCAGATGCACGAGTTAATGTTGACATGCCCTGTCTCCTCAATACTTAATATGATAACTTATGTGATGAATTGGCTGTTGTATCGCTCGTGTAAAAAATTTGCTCGAAGTCTTGGTGTGAATACCAGTGTGTGAAGCTGTGAAATTGTTCGCCAATATTAGAGCGGCGAAATGGAGTACATTTTTTGCGCTGTAAAAACCTGCGATTACAAAAAACTGTGCAGTTGACATTTTCAAATATCGTGAAGAAAATTGCCTTGCATTCGTTGGAAATTTTCCACGTAATATTTTAAGCGTTATTCAACTGGGCTTCATAGATAAACTATTAAATTCTGGTAATTAAAGTGGTTGCAAAGGTGTTTTAAAAAATCCCTCTCGATATTGCAATATTAGGACAAGTTTTAAATCAGCCCATAAAACAAACCGTGGCATTCAGCTAGGGCCCAACAGCTTCTTGTTTTCGAAATACAAGTTACTATTTTAAAGCATCTAAGCAGGAGCGTTGTACTTCATTCCTTTATACATAGAATCATATTACATTTTCATGAAATATTACCTTTTACAATTATATTTCATAAAAATGAATTTTCGAACAATTTCCTTCAACAAATGAAGTAATTAGTCATACTCAAAAGGTTTTTCGCAAGCGAAAAGCAAAACATCCAAGGAATTTTCAGAAATGATCAATGGATGCCATAAATATATGCCAGGACTCAAGTTAATTTTATGAACGTGAAGATTAGTACTTAAAAAAAATATCATGCTAGAATCACATGTGTCTCTTTGATTTTATGTGGGTTTTTATTAATTACATTCAGTGAAAATGTTTCTTCTCAGCCCAATTAATATTTCATTACATTGTAAAATCCAGTTTTTCTTGTTTTACGAGACGATTAAAGTTAATGTTTACTTTAAATTGGAATCTTATACCTGTGCTTGGAATTAAGTTGAATATTTTCGGTAATTCAGACTATTCGAATTCAAACTATTCATCAACCAAAAATTTTTTTTCTGTGGATATACACACAACTTTAAAAGCGTCATATACACACAAATTGATAGGACCCTTTTGAAATCACTAAAAATTAACGGAGTGAGTTACAAGAAAGCCGCAACATGGTGTTCTTACTTTGTGATTGAGTAAATTTAATTTATAACTTCACATCAGTAGTGATGGGATTAAATTTCGTTCTACAGTTTATTTAGGAGAAACATTCACTCGTCACCCCAACACGAGAAGAAGTGGCCTGTGAAGGACCACCGAGAAGAGAGGGTCTAAAAAGCGGACACCTGCGCCACTTGTCCGACTCAACTCGCCCTCAGGACACCAAAGTTCCCCCAAAAGCGACACAAGTCTCTGCGCCATCTGGCGGTAGCTTCTCCAGTCTCCCTAATGAAGAACGCCAACAAAAGACCCGACTCTGACACACTCGATCCTACTTATTCCCGACTTCTGTGCGAGATGACGTGATTGCCGCCTGACGGAAGTAGTGATGCTGTGTGGCACCACAGTCTCGAGGTTGGTGGGTTTCAAAAACAATCTTATTTATGAACTCGGAGACAGGGGTGTGAACAAAAATCCGTATAGCCTTCATGAATGATGAATCCAGAGTAGTATAGTGGTAAACATTTTCCTCCGACCTGTATGAATTTTACAATGCACATAAAGACAGAAAAAACGATAAATGGAAAGTAGGAGAAAGAGCTAAAAGAAAATGAAATGAAATGCCTGATCAGGTAATACAATTTTGACATACTAGAAACAGATTTTGTTCTGCTTTCAGAATTAATTTTTGCGTCATGTGTAAATCAATAACATAATCCTGAACCCGTATTCATGTTCGTGCTAACCAACTTTTTGGAAGAATAAACTGTCACAAATCGTATTACGACCTCACAAGTAGAGGCTATCGTATGATACTTTGGATATGTTTGCATGCAGAATAATATTAAACTCTTGAAACAAAGTTCACTACTCTTTTCAAACTTTATCTGCATACCTAGTTTTTATTTGAAGTTACGACTTTTTAGTTACGAAAAGAGAAATTTTGTTACAATTCTAAAACTTATATTTTTCCTTAACTGCTACTTAACTGCTACTTTACAGTTAAGTATGCAAATAATTAGTTCAGCGCGTTTTCTAGCAGTTGAGTGAAGAACTATCTATCATTAGGCTTGAGCCTACGTGCGAAAAGCGTGTTTCGCGTATGTTTTAGTTGATTTTGGGTAAGTTTCAGTTTTCTCGAATTCTGTTGATAATGCAAAAATAGATTTGACAATTATTTTCAGAACTGATGGTTTGGATTTAGCTCGAACATACTTTATGAAAGGGATGTAACGTTTGATATTTAACCCAGTTGACATTTTTAATTAATAAACTTCAAACACTTTCCGAAAAAAATCATTACCCGTAGTTTTGTATCCAAATATTTACTGGAAATATTTTGGTCATTGAAAAAGGCCTTTGTTCAATGAGCCATCAAAAATTTAAAATTTTCATGGCAACCAGTATCATCTTTGATTATCGTAATCTAACACTTCTTCAATATGTAGACAGCACGTACGTCTGTGCAAAACACCGGCGACCACAACACACTGCGCCATCACTCCAGTATCGTTGGTCAGCGGAGACTCCCACTAAATTTTTCTGCTCCATTTGCCCGAATTGCTTTCGACTGTCTCAGTCTTTACGGAGTTCGGGGCTTTTTATTTCACGTCAATTTAGGGCTTCGTCTTATTGAATAGCGTCGCCGGGGCGGCAGAGTGCTGCTGATTTCTCCGGGGGATACTGAACTCTTCCTGATTTTATTTTTTTGAGAAATGGGCCTCCGCAAAATGCAGGACCTTGTCACTTTTTATCGACGCTTGAGTGCAGTTGTCCACCTCCTGCCATGATGCAATGTGTTGAAGAAGACCGGTAGTTCTATCGTTGCGAGTAAAAGTTGTAGAATGTTTCAATAGACCCGTGCATATTGTATCGTAGTGTGAGAGCTTACTAACAATGAAACTGAGTTACTTTTGATTTTGTACTGCATGAAAAAACTGCCAGTGCAATAAAACACTTGGAATACAATGTCCAAACAACGGATTCTTCCGAAAACCTGAAAATACTTACGCATTCAAAATTCAGTCAGCTTTCATCGTAATTTCTTGCGTATAGCTTGGAATTCTTACGACAATTAAGATCTTAAACATTTAGCATTCATTTGAACTAGCCGTCTCGGTCAAATGATTAGAAGCAAGAGTAAATTCATGCTCCCTCACAATTTCCAAAACCAGGTTTCAGCTTAGTGTCCAATTCATCGGAGTTAAAGAATTGAACTCGATACATTTTGAAGTCCAAAAAATAACTCGTCCGAAGCAATCAAAACTATACTTGAAAATCATTTCCTATCTAGGTTTTATACCAGCTGGCGCTGCTACGAGATACTTTTCTTTTCTCTGCTCTATGATTCAAAATGATTAGCGATTGTGTGACACAAAATTGAATCCAAATCTATTCTAGAATTTGGAGTCCTCGCTTGACTCGTCAACATGTTATTGTTATTTTATTATTCATTTACTGATCTCGTGTGAGCTTGTCATTCGATTAGAACTGAGTACGTTTAGGGTCAGTGTTCTAGGCAACATCAAATTGAATACTTTGAAATCAAGTTTGATACGATGCCGTAGAAGTCACTGAACTCATTCAAGCCCACAACTAATTAAAAATGCTTTGAAAGTGACAATTTTATTTGTCTTCAGAAGCGATTTTATTATTGATGTATGGTTGGTACAAAATAACAAGTTTACATTGTTCACCTTTTAATTATACAAAAAGTGAAGTCTCAAATAATAATTAATTATTGTATCGAAAGATTCAGTGTAATCTCTTTGCCTATAAAATGAAGGACGTATTCGTATTTCAACATGAGTGATGATAAGGTTTAATATTTTCTCACACAGAAAGATCGCACGACTGAATTTGACATATTTTGAGGCGTGGTGTAAGGCATTTACATACAACAGATATTCAACACCAGCACATTTCACGCATAGAAATGAGCAGCATATTCACTCCCATTTTTATTTTCCGGGGGATGGCATTGGTGGTGCTTGAGTGATGGAAGAAAAATGGATGCGCTTCACATAAAGCAAATGAACAACAGTGCGGTATCCATTAGAGCAAAAGATTAATAACTAAGCATTATTTTAAAAATCATTTTCACAGTTATCACCAAATTGATACAATTGAGCTTCCCACATCGAGTCGCTTGAGCACATCGCCCAAGCATCATTACTCAGGCTGGTGCTCCAACTGCCCATTGCATACGCCGCTCGCCTTCCGACTGAATATATGGGGTCACTCTGGACAGCATCCAATGATCGATCCAGCGTAGGGGGGATCGAGGTGCTGTGTGTATCGGAATATTGAAAAAGTACCTCAGTATCTTGTGGAAAACAGTTAAGTAACTCTAACGCGCACTTCGTTTTCTTTTATTCGTCTTATTATTTTAATTTCTAGTTCACCCAGTATATGAAGCCTTGGCTTTGTTGAACTTTGTTTGAGTTAGCAAATAGCATCGTAGGAGTTTTTCAAAATGTGCCCTAACTCCACACTGCGCTGCTGCTTCCTCACACTCTCGCGTGAAAGCTCATAAACACATAACGTAGCTGTTGATCTTCGCTTGTCCGTAATGTGCGTGTTGAATTCTATTCAATTGCAATGATCTGAATTTCCTTCGCTGTTGTTTATGATAGAGTCGAACACCATAATGATCCATTATAACAAGATAATTCGGGCTTTGAAAATAAATTATAAATTAATAAGTTCTTGTATTAAAGTTCTTTAAATTTCGTTTAAACATTATACTTAATTGGGTATTCTAGCTCAAATGAAAAACAGTGGAGTAAAACATCTGAATTGCCATACGAACATTTTATGTGCTTATGTTCGGTGAATGAATAATCAACAAGATCAATAATGAACAAGGTTCTTTATTGAATAATCCACAAGATCGATAATCAACAAGATCAATAATCAACAAGATCAATAATCAACAAACAAGATCAATAATCAACAGGATCAAAAATCAACAAGATCAATAATCAACAAGATCGATGATCAACAAGATCGATAATCAACAAGATCAATAATCAACAAGATCAATAATTAACAAGATCAATAATCAACAAGATCAATAATCAACAAGAAGGTTTAAAGTCGCAATTCAAATTGTCAATTGTGTCGCATGTTTTGATGGTGGCGGTCTAAGATGTCCGCTACCATGGAATCAAATGTGTATCGTCGACTGACCGCAGTGAAACGTATCAAAACGCATTGACTGTATGTAAATGCTATTCATAAGTTTCAAGGGTAAAATCGAAAGTTTAACATACGTCATCATGACCAAGAGCATGTAGAAAATTGGAGCAAGATAATTGAATACTTTCCTTTTATGCGAGTCGAGGCATATAGGGCATAATTTTATCCAAATATTTGACCGTTCATTTATTCACTTTCGAAATCAACTAGAGATAAACTAACTCTTAATAATTTTATGAGAAAATTAAATACCGAGCTTCAAAGACGTGATTAGAATAAAAATCATTCAAATGGAATTGCTCTAGAAAGATTGAACAAGTATCTTGACAGAGAAAATGTCCAAACACTGAAAAGCGGACTGATTTATCATGCTGAATTTGACGACCGGGCTGCAACGGGCTTTAATTTCTGTTCATTAGTTAATCGGCGAGCATTACAAAGAAGGTAAGAATTCATTTATTTTGTGTTCTGTGTTTCATTTTTCCTTCATTTGTAACAGTGATTCCGTAGTGTCGATGTATCGCAAAATCTTTGTCCAAAAACCTTCAAATTATGGAGAACTTTTTGGGAAAAAGGTTCACTTCCACAAGCAAACTAGACATAATGACCTTAAGTGTCTCCGACCATATGGAAGTTGTGGGGCGCGAAATGGAGTATAAAACGACCGAGCAGAAGCAGCTTCATCACAGAAGAGCGTCAGCAGCTCCACAGTTGAGATCACGCGAAGTTGTACAGCCTGCAACATGAAGACCTGCCTCAAGTTTATGGTGACGATGGCGGTGCTGGTGGTGGTGCTGGCGATGCTGGGGGGCTGCGAGGGACGGTACCTCCCCACACGGGGGGACGATGCCCGCCTCGAGGAGATCAGGATGATGCTGCGAGACATGCTGGAGGGCACCGTCAGGGGCGCCCACGGACTGGCCAAGAGGGACCTCGGCGCCGTCGGGGCCAAAGACTGAAAGCTGAATATTTGTGAGACGTCGTTAACCGGATTTCAACCATAAAGTCGATGAAATTTACATTTAAATTATTAACCCATGTTTCGAAACACAATATCACCGGATTTTTGCACGAGGAAATTGTTGGGGAGATCCAAGTTGTAAAACAAATAAAAATTCTGCTGCACTTCTAGGTTTCATTATACCCCACCAGCTCGCATGAAAAAGACTTGGTCAAGTTTCTTGGTCAAGTAATTCAATACACGAATCCACTACGTCAAAACATTCTAATTCGTTCTCATTAGGAGAAACGAACACGTGAAATAAAAGTAGACCGCAGGCCACGGTGTGGCGTTCTCAGATCACATGACCGATCAGTGACATTAATTAATGTACTCTAATTACTTTACTGTAATTACTTTGAGTACATAAATTAAAAGTACTTTTCAATGGAAATAAGTGAGAAAATGACCTCATGTATACATGAAGCCGAATTATTGGGCACAGAAGAAAAGCCTGCTAATGAACGTAGATATCGACCCGACGAGTACAATGGGCCAATGGAGCATGACAATTAATGCGAGCTCTTCCTCACAACTAATGCCCACACTAATTCATCATTTTTCATATAAACAAAATAAAAAATTTCGCTTCAGCATCGTTGATAACTAAAGAATTCTTTAATATCCTTTGTAACTTTCCCAATGTAAAAGCTTTTCATGCTAGACCACACTAATTTTTAAAAAAATTGAAATAATTTTGAATTTGACACAAGCATGTAAGTGAATGGTGTGCAAAGATATAGAGAAAACGTTAATTTTACGATCGAAATTAGCGAGTAAGAATGTATCGCACCCCTCCATAATATTATACATTGATATGATCTTAAGAATTGTGTGTAAGTATAGTATGTGTTCACCAGATTTCGCACAATGTGAAATAATTTTAGTTTTTTACATTTCTTAGGCGTGTTTCTTTTCTGTTCGTTAAGCAGAAGCTAAATTTATTGACTACTGGACTTCTTGTGACCCGTTGGATAAGGGGAATTGTTAATTAGATAGTAACTCATTAACAATTAGTAACAACTAATTTTTGGGGAATTGGTCTTCGTAAAACGCATGTCGGTTGTAGATCGTTACCATGATGCTGAGTGTGTGAATTGTATATTTGCCCTGCTTGGAAAATCAAGATATATGATTTTACCATATTTCATATCGAAAAACAAAACTGGGACGGTGACAACCAACCAAGTAAACCGATAAAATTATCAATTTTGAAACGTACTAAGTCATCGGTGAATTGTTAGGTCAGATTGTTTAGGTACCTAATTTTCTACCCAAGAAACTGGATGATTATAATCATACTTTCCCGGAGTGTAAAACAATTCTACAATAATGTAGAACATTTTTACAAAAACTTGCTGAAGAGTCAGTAGGAAACATCTTTAGTGAAATGAACATTTGTTACTGACCATAAGCATAGAACGACGTCTGCAATTAATTGAAAAATTTGGACCAGGAAAACGTTCATTTTCTCAGCTTACTGATGAAACTCATACTTTATCTGCGGTGGGAAAAAAGGAGTTCACTTTTCCTATGTTGATGGTAAAAGAAGGTGATTCAATATGCATCGCAGAGCTACTTTCAAATAAATCCGAGCTAACATAACCCCGCTTGTAATTCTGATTCCTTTAAAAGTTGGTAACACTGAAGTCCATCAGTTGCCCCCTAGATAATCATCCATTAGATGTAGTGAGATTATATCGCATGCTCCTGCATCCTGAGCAGCAGCTTGGCAACTCATACATTAAATAGATCGTAAAAACAATGTTATGTTTTCTTTGAAGTAACAAATCGAATACATTACAGTAATTTTGTGATATAGCAAGCATTTTTCTTTCGCTAACTCCTTCAATTGAATATTAAAAGTTCTGCCATGCTGGAGAGGACAGCCATGTAGAAGAGGACTGCCAAGTTGGACTTGAGAGCACCGGTGTGAAGGTGCGAGTGTTTTCTAAATTTAAACACAAAATTCCGCGAGGAACCATTCGAGTGACTTTCTTGACGCTAATCATTGTTAAATTAAAAACCACCAGGAATGTAAGTCATGCATCGTTCTTAATTCACACAACAATACCTATAATTAGCAAATGCAAATGCACAAACGTTTCCCTCGCGGTTGAAAGCTCGGTCTTTTAGCCAAAAAACAATACCTACTCGAAGGCATGACCAATCATTGTCATTATTTTTAGGAGTGCAGATCGACAATTATATATTAAATTGCATAAAAGCTGCCGTTAAAAACTTGGAACATGATCTAGGAATTCTTGTTCGGACAGCAAAATGTTTCAGTCAATTCACTTTCTCCAATGAAAAAATGAAGAAAAGCCATTTATTTTCACAAAGTTCATGCGTTGATGCATAAAATGCAATACAACCAACCAATTTACAACCAATACAACCAAAGGCCAAAGAAGGTCTTGGAGGACATAGCTTTCATCTACATTGACACATGAGCTTAGCGATTCTATGACAGTAACTGATGATGTTGAAAATATTTAATTAGCGAAAATTTTTCGTGCAAGTGAAGCTAAAACAAAAAATCAACTGCTCGAATATTTAAGACCAACTTCTGGCTCATACATAAGGAGAAAAAAAAGGAATATATGTCCAGAAAGTTGTACATCAGTGCGCATTGACTTTTCAAAAGTCCTTTCTTTAAAGGTCCTTGAATCTAATCCGTAGAAATACCACAATACGTGTTCTATTTAGTACCAATGAGAGTGGCTGAATCATCTTAGAGCAAATCTTAGAGCAAAAAATGTACTCTTAGTTATGATTAAAAAAATTTTACTCCTAAATAAGAGACTAAAATAAATTACTTAAAGACGTCAGAACTGAAACATCTTGATAGACTTTGCCTAGTCACGATTGAAAAAATGAACAGAAGCAATAAACCATCACACCTCCAAAGTCCCTGAACGTAATTGACATTACGTTAGGAAAAGACACGCTCACATACTTATCAAATGGAAAACGTTGCATTTTTCATGAATTTTCATTGTTCGTTTTAAGCCTTATTCGCCACTCATTCATTGTATTTCGTAAAATAATTTTGTTGTTCAGTAAAAACTAAAATTTAGAAATAAAAATCACCTACAGTTAGCTTGCAAAATAAAACAAATGCCTAGAATTGATTACCTGGAATGTGTTTTTACACACTATTTTTTAGATATTTTGAGAATAGTTGGGTATAGAATGGTCGCTTACAGCGGATGAGATTGGTGTAGTCTGTTGCAGGTTTGCCACGAATTTTTTATAAATTATTTCGTTAAACAAAAGACACATCTGTAAAAATTTATCAAAAAACCAAGCCCAAAAGTACGATATAACATGCAATTTCAATTTTCACTTGAAAAATCGGCGGTAATTTGATTAGTAGTTCATGCAGATTGACTGAAATAGTTTTTGCCATTCACAACCCAACGCGGCGGATGGCGTGTGGATGATATTGAAATTAATTTTTACTGGAAAAAAGGACTTCTTTCTCTAGACTTTTGATTTTTTACGTCATGAAAAAGTATAAATTAAGAGTAGTGATAAAAATAATCACTCCATGTTCAAAAACGATTGACGTGGCTGCGCTAAATGGTTTTGTATGTTTCTTTCGTTTCTTTCTCACAAGTACGAATGCGAGGCGTGTTTTTCCTCATCTAAAAGTGCGGCCTTTCGTTCGTGAAAAACATGTGTGAGACAGCCCTTACCGAGTTTGAGATTAAATTACACGTATGGATAGTATTAGTGTATTTTACACATTCATTTAAATGCAATAACTACACTCATCAGAAATCAAAACTGGGAAGGAGAAGTATTTGATTATCTTTCGACGAAGTACTCGAACAACTGACTACTGTGTTTGAAATATGAATATTAAACGACGCTCACAAGTCAAAAGAAACTTTACCCTCGAAACGCTAGAGTTAGAAATTATTCGGAACCAAACATTGCTCAGAAACAGAGCAGCTCAAGTGTTACTCATTGAATTTTGTTTATCTAATGTTACTCATTTATATCTCATAACCCTACACGGTAATGATCGATCGTGCATGCGTCCAACACAGTGTCTCATTCACATGTTATCACAACATGAGTGGGAAATAAAATTTTAATCTTTTCCTCAAGTGGCCAACAGCCTCATACCCAATATTGAAAAGGCTTGTTTGTAACGCTAACGCAGGCCTACGATAAAGGTTTGATTTTTAGTTCAAAATCTTGATTGCAAAGGCAGGGTAAATAATAGCATTTCCCTGAATGTAAACCAACAGAAATGCTCGAGAGTTTTCACGTTCCTATTATGATAAATAATTGAGTGATCCTACAAGAGTAACGTTGATTGATGACCTGAAGTCCAGACAAGTTGAACGTTGAAGGCTGATAACTTTGAACGCGATTTGTTGGCTTTCTATAGCTAATTACGGTTTGAAAATGATTGACAAACAATGGTGCGAGCTCGTCATAGCCTATTCAGAATTTTTTAGCCAGTGCAGAATTAGTGTTAAAAGAATGAAAAATAAACCATCAAATCTTGATTGATGGGATTTATTCTCATAAAGAACTGAGTGAACGAATGAGGAAGTGAAGCTGGAACACAGCTTGACATGTTTGGTATAAAAATAGGGTCTGCCTATCACTCCAAGAACATATCATTGTCGTCAAGCATGGAGGAAGCAGCAACATTGTGAGAGACTGTTATAATGTCCATAGTGTAGGGGAACTCTACAACACAGATGGGAAATTGAATAGGGCCATGTACAGCCGGAGGCTTCTTAGGAGCGCAAGAAAATTCTACGGCCGGCGGGAGTGAACTTTTCAACAAAATTATCCCGAATATGCTGCAAAATATACATGAAATGGCTCGCCAATAAGAAAATAAAATTCCTTCCGTGGCCTAGTCAATCACGGGACATCGATCCCATTAAAAATTTGTGCAAATGTTCCAATGCTCTGCATTATATATGTCCAAAGAAATTTGTTGATTTGAACATCATCTGCGTGTAAAACAAAAACAAGGTACCTCAAACGGAGATTCAAAAGTTAGTATCCCGCTACGGAATTC
The DNA here is from genome assembly GCA_014220935.1 of Platorchestia sp. MABIK. Taxonomy (NCBI): domain Eukaryota; kingdom Metazoa; phylum Arthropoda; class Malacostraca; order Amphipoda; family Talitridae; genus Platorchestia; species Platorchestia sp. MABIK. The sequence goes on from JACJUY010000319.1 coordinate 106,127, forward strand.
GTCCCCATCCTGTTATAGCAAAAGAAGATCATGCCACTGAATATTAGACTTACTTTCTGCAATGCCGAAATACTGTTGTCCCGAAAATTTGTTCCCCGCATGATTTTCTGATTGTCAATAATTTATTTCTCTACCATTTAAATATTAAGGTAAATGTATGCTTCCTGAATATCTTAACTCATTCCTCCAAACCAGAGCTGAAAATTTTCAAACTAAATCAAAAACACAGTTGTGCTAATACAAATGTCTCTAGGCACTATATGTGCATTTTTCTAAATATAGAAAATGTTATACATTTTTACTATTAGCAGCAGTTAGTCCTTTCTTTTTTAAATTGATCTAAAATAAGTGTAATTTCACTCCTAATCTATTTATATAAAGTTCGGGCAAAAAACTACCCCTGCTGTTTTACAAACCATGCAGCCTGAGCCCAGTGCGAGGGTGAGTGCAGGGTATATAAAGCCTGAAGTTTTGGGGGACCGTCACAACACCTCCGACTGCATCACAGAGAAGGTCCTGTCCCAAGTTCGTGCAACACCATGAGTCGCTCCCTGAAGTTTGTGGTGGCGTTGGTGGTAGTGGTGGTGGTGCTGGGGATGCTGGGGAGCTGCGAGGGGCGGTACCTCCCCACACGGGGGGACGATGCCCGCCTCCAGGAGATCAGGTACTTGCTGCAAGAGCTGCTCGAAGGTGCCCACGGCGCCCCCAGGATGGTCAAGAGAGACGCCAACCTGTGACGCACGCGTCAGCCCGTCACG
>JACJUY010000319.1:106972-130594 GCA_014220935.1 Platorchestia sp. MABIK
CCAACTTGGGAAATTAAATTACACAGCGCCTACGGTTAAGAAACAAGTACCAGACCGCTATCATTTGCATTCGTCTTCTTAGAGACTTGAGCATTGAAATGTATTTTACTCCACTGCTGTCATTTGCACTGTAAGGAGTTTTTTTAAGTGAAACGCAGGTATAAAAAGAAATGATGGCCAACATACAGACTAGTTGAATTGTTACATTTCAGGGACCGAAGTGCCGTTCAAATGTCAATCTTAATTCTTCTCACTGATGTGCGTTTCTTTACATTCGTAGATGAACTTTAAAACAGCCGATAGCTTGATCTATGGTAAAATAGTCTGATTTTCTCTTCAAGATACGCTTCCCACTCAACAACTTTCTTATTGAATCTGTTGTAGATGGCAACTGTGGAAAAGTTTGAAATCACGGGGATATAATTCATCAATTATTTACAGAGCTGCACACTGCGTAACAGCCTCTTGACCACTAGCTACCCTATTTGTCTCTTTTCTTTTTTTTTACTGAAAATTAGAGAATTCGTTTATTTTTTGTATAAGAATAGTTGATACAAGCATGCTACGCTACTATCTAATTTTGATGTTTCAACTGCCCTGAACAAAATATTTCAATCGATTTTAGAGCAAATGTATATTTGTTTGAATGGTTTGAACAATTTTACTTAAAATATTCCGGTTGAATAACTTCAACCTAATTTTGCAGAATTAGGTTCATAACACACTTAGGATGAGACACTGATGTAGTGATGAGGTTCTAAACAATGAAAATTGTATTCGGTCATTGCTTGACCTTTCAGATATTTTCGTAAAATTTTGAAAGATTCAAACAAATCGTGACACAAGTCCTTAAAAACAATAAAAAAAATTAATTTCGAAAACAATTCATCAACAACATCTTTCACAGCCTTCTTTAAAACTTTAATTAACTTCGAAACACGCAATGAGGAATAAAATCATTTGCGTGCATGACATTTAACGTTTATGAAGAGGTTAGTAGAGGCCAACATATACAAAAGTGTCAGATTATGAAGATTCTTCCATGAATACGTACGCACGAAAAAATCATGACTTTTCCAACAAATTCAAAAATCGGGGGAATCTTTACCCCTCAGAAAACATATAAAATTCTGTATCAGATGGGGTTTACAATTTTCAAAGTGGCAAACACATGCTTCAATCCGCAGGTTAATTGGCTTTTAGAAATTTTTCGTGCGCACGCTACCATTTCTGACATGATTTCGTCCAATGCTTTCTTGAGAGCTCATTTCCAAGCTGGCTGCAACGATTTGATTGACTTGTGCTGAACTTCACAAGCCTTCTCATCAATCCCCCAAACAGAGAAGTTCATAGTGACGATCGTCTGACGCATTGCTTCTGAAATCATTTCTCAGCAAAATAACAGGAGAACGGAACACAAAATAACAATACGGATGCCAAATAACACGAATGACTTGGCTAAATTGGATGAAAATAGAACACATAAAATAAACTACATCAAAATCAATCGGGTTTGACAGTATTTTTAGTTGGTGCTTTAGTTCTTAACTGTTCAACTAAAGAGGTAAAGAGTAAAGAGGTAAATTAAACCAAAAATCATGCACACTATGCATGAACGACAAAAGCATGTTTAACACAAGAATAAAATACTCTAATGAACTCTTCAATATTTAATATTGACTTCCAAAGCCTTTACTTTCCATAACTGCACGGCGACACTGAAATTAGGATAGATTGTGGTGATATATTCGCTCATACTTTAACAAACCTTTTGCCAATTCTGCAAGATTATTAGGACTTCTTTGCTCGATCTGATTCTTCTGCGTATCTCAAATATTTTTAAAATAACTGAGGTTTTGCGATTGGTTTCATCATCGGATAAAACTAATTTTTTGTTGATTTGACAAATCGTGTGCTAAATTTCCCGCAATTTTAAGGCTGCTGTCGAGTTTGAACATCCTCTGGATAATTTTGAACCAACTCTTCGCACTCGGCATGAAATTCTTCTCCAAAATGTGACGATACATGGCGCCGTAAAGTTTTTCTTTAAATGGTGTGGAGTGCACCACTCTCATCCTAGGTGAAGCAACTCTAAACCATCACGCTGTGACATCCACGCTTCTCAGTTAGTTTAGTGGATTTAGATTCTTAAAGTTCTCCTGTCCTCCCTCTTATCATGACGAGCAGTATCACATCCAAATAATTCAATTTTAGTTTCATCACCCCAGAGGATAGTTTTTCAAAACTAATTTCCTGTGTTTAACTGTTAGAGTACAGATTTAAATCAACGTGCGCAACATACGAGTACTTTCTGATTAACAGGGGAGTTTCGCGAAGTCTTCAATATTTGATGTTGTTCTTGTGTAAATCCTACTGATGGTCCTGTCACTTACTACAGCACCAGAGATTTCAACATCAATTTTTAACTAGTGCCGAGTAATCATCGGCTTGTTTTTAACCTATCGCGCTATTCTCCGATGACCAAGAACACCTGACCTCGGCGAGCTTATTGTTGTGCTATATTCCTTCCGCGTACAACTAATTTAAATACGGAAGATCATTTTACGTTTAATACTTCTGACATTTTTCTGTAAGAAATTTCTTCATGATGAAGCTGACCGATTTATTTCCGGGAAGGTTTTGGAACTTTTTTTACTCTACGCATGATTTATTTAAGATGACCATTTGTGAGGGTGTTTGTTGTAACTGGCTGTGTACCTTCTAAATAAACCATGTAAATGTTTATTCTACAGACGTCTAGAATGTTGAAGGATTTTTTGTATACCATAACCCTTCAAAAAATTAACACTTATTAATTTGAAAGCATTTTAATGAGATCTTTGGTTACTCTAGACATCTGCCATGCATTTTGTTCTGGATGAATGATCAATATGCTTTAAAATCTAAAAAATCTAATCTATCAAACTTATCTATCGAGTCTAGTGATACATCTTTACTTTATTCATCAAGAAGTATAATCTGTCACAGTTATGCGCACATTTTCTCCCTAACAGTTGAGTAAACGTCAAATCTCAGGAATGCAAATATTTTTTCTCCCACGTCTCTGGATATTTGACAAAATCAACGCCAATAACTTCTGTTGGTGAGCTAGTGCATCAAAATGTGATTGTTTACTTTAATTGTTTTCGAGATATAATGATGCAGGATGGGTGCATATTTCTGTTTGTGTCAAAAAAATAACAACTGGAACTGAGTTACGCAGTACGTGGCACAATTCAACCTGGATGAATGCCTCTTAGTAACGTCGAATTTTTCTCACTGTTGCCATTTAAAAGAAGTTCAATAAACAAGATATTAAGAAGGAAATGAATCCTGAAATGACAGAAATATATTCTATTAGCATGTATCAAGCTGTTATGACTTTTGACGCTATTCGCACTGCGCGATAGAAAAATTAATATCGCGTGTACTCGAAAAATTTGCAGAAGCGTAATGACCTTGCATTGAAACATGTGATTGTCATTTCGAAAACTGTAAACCTCATCAGATACAGGTTTTTTTGTGTTTTCTAAGGTTTCTCAGTCTTACGATTTTTATATTCTTACGATTTTTGAATCCACTGGAAAGTCATGATTTTTTCGTGCATAAGTATTCATTGCAAAATTTACATAATCTGTCAATTTTGTATTTGTTGGCCACAACTAACCGCTTGATAACGTAAAATGTCATGCACGCAAATGATTTTACTCCCCATTGCAGGTTTTGAAGTAAACTCCAGTCCTAAAGAAACCTGTGAAAGATCGATGTTTAACTGTTAACTGTTGACTTTTAACTGTTTAACTGTTTAAAGCTGTTGAACTGTTCAAAGCTGTTTAACTGTTTAAAGCTGTTTAACTGTTTTCGAAATTAACTGTCTAACTGTTTTTGAAATTATTATTTTTTTAAATTCGGAGGACTTTCATTAAGATTTGTTCGAAAGTTTTAAAATTTTACTGGAGTATCTGAACGGTCAATAAATCTGCATTGTTTAAACCCTTAACACAACATCAGTGTGTTCTTATACCGTGCGTTATGAGCCGAATTCTAAAAAATTAGCTTGAAGTCATTCGAGCGAAAACTTTAGGTAAAATTGTTCAATCTTTTCAAACAAATATACATTTGCTACAAAATCTAATCGAAAATTTTGTTCACGTCGGTTGAAACATCAAAATTACGAGTAGATTGCAGCTTGTTTTGGTTATTTCAACTATTCTAAGACGGAAGATCAGCGAATTTTCTAATTTTCAGCAAAAAAAAATTTAAAAAATAAACAAGAAGGGTAGCTAGAAGCAATGAGGCTGTTTTGTAGTGTGCAGCTCTGTAAGACATTGGTAAATTACATCTCCGTGGTTTCAAACATTTCCTCTGTTGCCATCTACAACATATTCATTCAGAAAATTGTTGAGTGGGAAAAGTATCTTGAGGAGATCATCATGGACTTTATTTTAACATGGATGAAGTTATCCGCAGTTTTAACTTGAATCATAAATGTAAAGAAACACACATCCTTGTAAAGAAATTAAGGTCGACCTATCAACGTTATTTTGGTCCCTGAAATGTAACAATAATTTAACCTGTCAACATGCTGACCATCACTTGTTTTCATACCAATGTTAAATTTTTTTAAAAACTTATGGCAATGCAAATCAAAGCAGTGGAGAAAAATACACTTCAATGCTTAGGTCTCTTAAAAAATTCCAACTCTCACTGCAAATGATGAGAGACAATGCTGCAGCGTGCAGGTAGTTTATGCAAAAATGTCCGTAAAATGCAACATTATTAGTTGTTAAAAGTTATGGGAAACATTGCCCTTTATGCACGCCTGACGCAGAGTTACACAATCAAGACATTTTAGGTACGTCACTTCAATAGATTATTTACGAATTCAATTATTCCTGATTATGCTGCATTAAACTCGGCTTTGAAGGAAAAGTTGAGCGACTAAATGTTATTTTCACCGGGAAGGGAAGACTAACACCGGCATTCACCGTAAGTACTTTGATATCACCTAGTAAAAAAAAAATTGCTACGTAAAAAGCTGTCAGAATATGGTAAAAGTGGTACTCAAGTTGAGAATGTTTCCCTAAGAAATATATAGTTATTAAATAGAAATTTGAAAATTGATAATGTTTGGCCAATCCCATAATATTAGCGTCAGTTTAAAAATTGGCAGAAACTAACTGGCATATGAAACCAGATTTTTACAAATATGCTACAGTCACTCTATGATTCTTCAACATTCAAAACGCACCGCTTGGAAACGAAATCTGTTAACCTTCGAGTACACCCTTTTTAACGCATCAATGAGGACGATCGCAGATGATAGTTGAAGGTCGGCACTGCGTAATTTAATTTCCCATGTTGGTATACGTTTGATTGATTGTACATATAGTTGGAAAAATTAATTTAGATAAATGGTTTACGTTAACATTACTCAAGATAATTAAGTATCTGGTTTGTTCGACCATCTACAAAAGGAAACGTCCGAAATTGAGCTACAAAAAGAGTAACAGATAAACAACAGAAACTGTGCGTCTCGTAGGTTTACAGAGCGGCTAGTTACTGGAGGCTAATGCTCAGTTCAACTTTTTCTCTGTCTGGGGGACAATTAAAGACTCTCAAAGCAGCCTTTGGAGAATTTATTCATAATTTCGTTCATATATTTTGGAATTTCGTTTTGAATAAAACTCAACAATTCGAACTCAAATCATAAATTGATAAGTTTTCCATTTAGCTAGGACGCGTGCAGGAATGAGATGACGCAGTGGAAGATGTGTCAGCTCGGGAGGCCGGTAAATACGAGACTGGGTGACGTGACGGGCTGACGCGTGCGTCACAGGTTGGCGTCTCTCTTGACCATCCTGGGGGCGCCGTGGGCACCTTCGAGCAGCTCCTGCAGCATGTACCTGATCTCCTGGAGGCGGGCATCGTCCCCCCGTGTGGGGAGGTGCCGCCCCTCGCAGCTCCCCAGCATCCCCAGCACCACCACCATTGCCATCAACGCCACCACAAACTTCAGGGAGCGACTCATGATGTTGCACGAGCTTGGGACAGGACCTTCTCTGTGATGCAGTCGGAGGTGTTGTGACGGTCCCCAAAGCTTCTGGCTTTAAATACCCTACACTCGCCCCCACTCAATGGTCTCAGCATCCATAGTTTGTAAAGCAGCAGGGGAAATTTTCTGCCCGACCTTTATATCAATGGATTAGAGGTGAAATTATAGTAACTTTTAATCAATAAAAAAAACGAAGGACTATCTGCTGCTATTAGTAAAAATATAAGTTGTTTGAAGACATTTCATTCTAAATGCACATATGTACGGCGTCTAGATATATGTATTAGTATGTATCAAATTAGGATGTACGATTCGACATAACTTTAAAATGAAGGTAATTGCAAAGACTATTGATTTAAAAGACATTTTTGTTAAAAAAACGAACGTTTCGACCCAAGGTCATCATTAGCGGATGTCTGAAAAAATACACGGAAAAATATACATTTATGAATCGAAGAAAAACTACACAAAAATATAACTGTAAAAAGTTAAAATGAAGCTATTTTTAAAGGGTGGGACGATTGCATATCGTTTAGATCGGGTTTTAAGCGGCTAATAAAGAGGGATTCGATTATACGTAAATCAGTGACTGAGTTAGCAGAACTTAAGATGGAAAAGTCTTGCTGCAGAACTGGAGATTTACACTGATCTGAATGAATTCGTACAGCTGAGTGAGGTGGCTTGCTTAGTGGATTACTGGTTCTGAAACTCCTACCAATATGCTCAAATACTCTACTTCTTAGTGCGCGCGTGGTTGAACCAACGTACACAGACCCACACAGCGGGCAACAATATTTATACACAATAGAGGAGAGCATAGACATAGGCAGTTTATCCTTGTATGAAAACAGAGAACCGACTCTAAAATTGTTCACTAATATAATTCGGAGGTCAACACACATAAAATATTTCATTGTAAGAGAGCGTAGTTCCTTCTTCAGCTTCTCGGACTGAAAACCAAAGAACGGCATCGACACGTAAAGTTTCTTTTTCTCTACTGTCGGCGGCATCGTAGCAGAATTTCATTTGGTTTCTATCAGTTGCCGAATACGTCTATTAAGTAAGTGAAGCGGATAGCTATTGTTCAAAAAAAATTGTTTAAGAAATTCAAGCTCATTAAGCAGTGATAAATAATTGGAATTAATTTCAGATGCCCGGAACAATAACGTCTTGATACTATTGATTTTAAACTGTAACGGACAAAAACTAAAGAAACTTAAACCCATGCCAGTAAACGTATCTTTCCTATAAACAGAAGAGCAAAAGGTGTTATTTGTGCGCTGTACCAAGCAATCTAAAAAAGGTAGTTTATTATTAGCTTCAGTTTCCATGGTGAACTTTATACTGGCATGTTTCGTATTAAGGTAGTCAAGAAATAAACTGGCATGTGTTGGATCACGAAAAAAAACGAAGGTGTCATCAACGTACGTTGATGACACCTAGTGTAGTTTTGTGTAGTTTTCTTCAATTCTTAAATGTATATTTTTCCGTGTATTTTTTCAGACATTCGCTGATGATGACCTTAGGGTCGAAACGTTCGTTTTTTAACAAAAATGTCTTTTAAATCAATAGTCTTTGCTATTACCTTCATTTTAAAGCTATGTCGAATCGTACAACTTAATTTGATACATACTAATACATATATCTAGACACCGTATGTGCATTTAGAATGAAATGTCTTCAAACAACTTATATTTTTACTGTTAGCAGCAGATAGTCCTTCGTTTTTTTTATCGATTTAAAGTTACTATGATTTCACCTCTAATCTAATTACCTTCATTTTATGTATTAGTATAACTATATTTCCGATAGGATTTGAAAATTTTGAGCCCAGATTTTGAGGAATGAGTTATTGTATTCAGAAAGCATGAATTTACCCTAATATTGAAATTGTATTGAATAAGATTTAAGACAACCAGAAAATCATGAGAGAAGGAACTTTATGGAACAATAGTACTTTGTCAAGACTGCAAAGATATCTAATATTCAAAGGCATGATCTTCTTCTGCAATGACAGCATGGGGACGATTATTGTAGTGGGAAACTAACTTTTATCGCACGCCTTGTTATGGATCTCTCCTACTGTCTAACAGTATCGCACTCCTTGTTATGGATCTCTCCTACTGTCTAACAGTATCGCACTCCTTGTTATGGATTTCTTCTACTGTCTCACAATATCGCACGCCTCGTTTTGGATTTCTCATGTCTTCTCACAATTTCACACTCATCACGTTGAAGATGTCTTTTCGCTCCTCTCTCGGAGTATCCTGCGTCTTATGTTATGGATCACCTTTACTTTTGTACAGTACCGCAGACCTCACGATGGGCATTTCTTCAACTCTCTCGCAAGATCGCACGCCTCATGTTTTAGAGTTTTTATTTTTGGGCTGTTTCGCACTCCCCATTAAATAGATTTCTCATACTCTCTCTCGTAAATTGCATTCCTACGCGATGATGCTCATGCCAGAATTTCCAATACTTTGAGAATAGATTTCAGCAACTTGAAGCCCACGTTATCTTACATATTTTTGAGCCTAAAACGCCACTGAGTGACTGTCCGGATTTTCTTCGATATATACTTTTAATTTGCTCTTATCAGTTCTTCAATACTGTTTGTCAAGCATTTTACAGGCTCGTTTATTTTTTTTTCGCTCAAATGGGGCTAATTAATTCCAATTGTAATTATAATTTAGCTCTTTCTTATTCAACGACTTTGCAAAATGTCATGTGCACCTTTACGCGAACAAATTTAATTTTCTGTTTTAGCCTAAATCCGCATGGACTGGAGTTTCAAGTGCTCATCTGAATCAGGGTGACAAGAATGAGTCCTCAAATTTTTGTTTTTTTAAATCAAATTTGACGGTAATGTGTACTCAGTATTTAGTGGCATTAAATACTGTATTGTTGCCAGATACTGAATGGTCTTTAATTATGGCCAAAATTTAGTATAAAAATCAATCTGAAAAACCTTTTTTTGAATACAAGAATATTTTGGCAAACTGTTGTTTTTCTCTGCATTTCTTAATTGCTTAGCTCATAACGTACAACTCACTGCTTTGGGATTTGTTATCACAGGTTTTATCTTTTGAAACTTTGATCGTTCATTTCTCATGGCACAAAGTGTACCGACGGGAAAGTAGGTGTGAATTGTCTTCTTTATTTAGCACTGTCAGTTATTCTGCAATCAACGAACACGCAAAGTTATATGCTCTTGAATTTGACAATAAAATCCTTGGCTCAAGGCACATTTGGAAGGAAAAAGAAAAGTTTTTGTCACAGAAATTAAAGTTGAACGCACTGCGGAACTGAAATTTTTTATCCTAATTTTAGTCTTTATTCTTGCCATATGGTGGCAAGTTTACACTCAAAACAAATACAAAAAAGGGTTCGTACGACATAAAATAACTAGTGCGGAGAGTAGTGCTCAGTTGGACATATATTTGAGTATCATGTTTCATTATTAGGCAAGCAGCAACACAATGAATGTTTGGAATTATGAGAAAAAGTTCGCATGAATGTTTAACTTTTAACTGTTTCCACTGATGAGGTACTACAATACGAAAAGATCATACCACTGAATATTAAACTTTTTTTCTGTTTTGACGAAATACTTTTGTCCCATAAATTTCATTCTTTAATGATTTTCTAATTGGCAATAAATTTTATTCTGTACTATTTAAATTAGTGTAAATACATGCGTTCTGAAAACCTTAACTCATTCCTCCAAACCATGGCTCAAAATTTTCAAATTATATCATAAATAAGTTGAGCTAATAACTATGTCTAGGCTCTGGATGTACATTTAGAAAAACATATCTTGGAACATCTAATATTTTACTATAAGCAGCAGTTAGTCCTTTGTTTTTTTTATCTGATTTAAAATTACTTTAATTTCATCCCTAATCCATTTATATTAAGTTCGTACAGAAAATTTTCCCTGGTGTTTCACAAACCCTGCAGCCTGACGCCAGTGCAGAGGCGGTTGCAAGATACATAAAGCCGGAAATTTTGAGGGACCGTCACAACACCTCCGACTGCATCACAGAGAAGGTCCTGTCCCAAGCTCGTGCAACATCATGAGTCGCTCCCTGAAGTTTGTGGTGGCGTTGGTGGCAGTGGTAGTGGTGCTGGGGATGCTGGGGAGCTGCGAGGGGCGGTACCTCCCCACACGGGGGGACGATGCCCGCCTCCAGGAGATCAGGTACATGCTGCAGGAGCTGCTCGAAGGTGCCCACGGCGCCCCCAGGATGGTCAAGAGAGACGCCAACCTGTGACGCACGCGTCAGCCCGTCACGTCACCCAGTCTCGTATTTACCGGCCTCCCGAGCTGACACTTCTTCTAGTGCGTCATCTTCATTCCTGCACGCGTCCTAGCTAAATGAAAAACATGTTAATACATGCTTGAGATCGAATTACTGAGCGTTTTGTTAAAATGAAATTACTGAATGTGAGAACGAAATTATGAATAAATTTTCCAAAGGCCGCTTTGAGAGTCTTTAATTGTCCTTCATATAAAAAATACGTCGAACTGAGCACTAGTCACCAGTAAATAGCCGGTGTGGAAACCAACGAGGCGCACAATAACTGTTGTTCATCTGTCACCACTTTGTTGCTCAATTTCGTACGTTTCCTTATGTAGATGGTCGAACAAGCCAGATAATTGATAATCTTGAGTAACGGTAAGGTAAGCCATTTAGTTATTTCACCACCTAAATGAACTATAACTATACGTAAACCAACAAGGGAAATTAAATTACACAGTCCCGACAGATTAGGAACAAGTACCAGACCACAATCATCTGCAATATTGTCTTCATTGATGCGCTAAAAAGCCTGTGCTCGAAGGTTTAGACATTTCGTTTCTCAACAGTACGTTTTTTTAATGTCGAGGAATAGTAGGCGTGATTACAACATATTTGTAATGGTTTATCTCTGGATCAGGCGTGCATAAAGGGCGGGGTTTCCCACAACTTTTAACTTCCAATACTGTCACATTTTGCGGACATTTTGGCAAAAACTGCCTCTACGCTACAGCATTCTATCTTCCATTATTTTCATGCAGTGAGAGTTGCAGTTTTTAAGAGACTTGAGCACTGAAATGTATTTTACTCCACTGCTGTGATTTGCACTGTCAGGAGATTTTTTTAAATGGAACTCCCGTGTGAAAAGACGTGATGGCCAGCATATTGACTGGCTGAATTGTAACATCTCAGGGACCGAAATAACGTTCATAAGTTGACCTTAATTTCTTCACACTCATGTGTGTTTCTTTACATTCATGAATAAACATAAAACTGCATATTGCTTAATCTATGGTAAAATTTCCTTTGATTTTCTCTTCAAAACGCTTCCCACTCAACAACTTTCTTCTTGAATCGGATGATGCGAGAGAGGAAAAGTTTGAAATCACGGAGATGTAATTCACAAATGTTTTACAGAGCTGCCCACTGCGTACCAGACTCATTGCTACTAGCTGCCCTTTTTGTTTCTTATCTTATTTTTTATGCTAATTAGAGAATTCGCTTACCTTTCGTATTAGAATAGTTGATATAAGCAAAGCAAGCTACCATTCAATTTTTATGTTTCATCCAACCTGAATCAAATTATTTGAACTGATTTTATAGCAAACGTATATTTGTTTGAATGGTGTGAAAAATTTTACCGAAAATTTACCGTTCGAACAACTTTAAGCTAAATTTTTAGAATTATGTTCATACCACGTATATGGGATACCCATGTGGTGATGAGGCTGTAAACAATAAAGAATTTATCTGGTCATTTCTTGATCGTTCAAATATTTCCGTAAAATTTTGAAACTTTTAAACATACATTTACGGAAGTCCTCAAAACCAGGAAAAAGTTCAAAAACACTTTAACTAAAACATCTTTCAAATAATTCTTTAAGGCTGGAATAAAATCATTTCCGCACATGACATTATACATTTATCAATCGGTTAGTAGTGGCCAACATATACAAAAGTGACAGATAATGTAGATTTTTCAATGAATATTCAGGCACGAAAAATTCATGACTTTTTCCAACGGATTCAGAAATCGTAAGAATCTTTATCCCTCAGAAGATACATGAAATTCTGTATCAGATGAGGTTACCAGTTTCCGAAATGGCGAACACATGCTTGCAACGGGCAATTCGCAATGCAATGCAACGGGCAATTCGCTTCTGGAAATTTTCTTAGTACACGCGAAATTAATTTTTCTGTAGCGCTGTGCGAATAGCGTCACAAATCCTAATAGCTTGATGCATGCGAATAGAATCTATTTCTGTCATTTCAAGCTATGTTTTTCTCTCAATAACTTGCTTATTGAACTAGTTTCAGATGGCTACAGGGTAAAAAGTTTGACGTCACTGAGAGGCATTAATCCATGTTTAATAGAGCTGCGTACTGCGTAACTCGGATGCCGCTGTCATTTTTGATACAGACAGAAATTTTCACCCACCCTGCATCATTATTTCATTAAAACAACCAACGTAAACAATCATACTTTGATGTCCTAGCTCACCAATAGAAGTGATTACCGTAGATTTTCTCAAATATCGAGAAAGTTGGGAGGAAAAATATTTGCATTCATGAGATTTGACGTTTACTCAACTGTTAGGGAGAAAATGTGCGCATAACTGTGACAGATGATTCTTCGTGTTGAATAAACTAAAGATGTTACATTAGAATCGATAGCTAAATTTGACAGATTAGATTTTTTACATTTTAAAGCATATCGATCATTCATCCAGAACAACAACATGCATGACACATGTCTAGAGTATCCAAAGGTTCCATTAAAATGCTTTTAAAATAAGAACTGTTAACTTTCTCAAGGGTTATTGTTTATAAAAATCTTCTGACATCCTAGATGTTTGTACAATACAAATTTCTGTGGTTTATTTAGAAGATACACGGCCAGTTACAAATGAAACACCCTCACAATTGGTCACCTTAAATAAATCATGCCTGGAGTAAAAGAAGTTCCTAAACCTTCCCGGAAACAAGTCAGTCAGCTTCGTCATGAATGAGTTTCATTCAGAAGAACTTCTGCACAGTTAAATGTAGAATGTTCTTCCTTAGGTTGAATTAATTGTACACGGAAGGAATATAACACAACAATAAGCCCGCCGAGGTCAGGTGTTCTTGCTCATTGAAGCATAGTGTGAAAGGGTAAAAATAAGCCTCACTCGGCACTGGGAAAAAATTTATGTTGATGCTTCTGGTGTACTTGAGTACGTGACAGAACCATCAGAAGAGATTTACACAGGAACAACATCAAATGTTGAAGACTCCGTAAAACTCCCCTGTTACAGTGAAAAAATGTGATGCGCTCTTTGATTAAAATCAGCACTTCAACATTTAAACACCGTAAATTAGTTTTAGAAAACTGTCCTCTGGGTTAATGAAACTAAAATTGAATTATTTGGATGTGATACTGTTCGTCATGATGGGAGCGCGGAGGGGGAATTTAAGCTTGGAGGTAATAGCGTGATGGTTTAAAGGTTGCTTCACCTAGCATGAGAGTTCTCATAGGGCACTCCATATCATTTAACGCAATAACCACCGTGGGCAATTGCGTAAAATTGCGTTAAATAGAACTTCAACACACACCATGGGTTGAAGTTCAATATTTAACATAAATTGCAAGTCAACTGTAGTGTGCAATTTTGAAAACAGAAAACATTAAGGGGAACAACTGAGTGATTTGGTCAAAATTTTCAAAGATTATCAATTTTGTTGAAAAAGGGTCCTTAGGTAGTAGGCAATTGTGTCCTTAAATTTTATGGGGCTACGGGCACTTGAACACCACTACCAAGAGGAGTCTAAAGGCCCGTGCGCCGGAGGTCAAAAATTTTGAATTTTTGACCCTTATACCAAAAGAAAACGTAAAGTAAAGTGAAAAATCCTATTCAATAACTTCGTTAGAAATGTCACAGGCATTCTATAACTGTCTTAGTTTTTGTTCCAGCAAGTAAACTCATAGACTTCTATTCTTTTAAAATGTCTGAGAAAATAAGATAAATTGTTAAGAATTATAATAATTCCCATTTTCTCAAAAACTAAGACCAAAATCGAAAAAGTTACAGAGAGCAAAATGTGTTTCTTTTTAAAAATTCCATATACTGGACAGATTTCAGAACAATCGATTCACAAATTAAATATCAGTCAGTTGTCCTCAACGCTGGGGTCGAATTAATCAATTTGGTCACAAGTGAGGGTGAATGCACTGTGAATAAAAAAGTATTTTCATGCCTACTTCAACAGAATTTAGTTGAATGGACATATAGAATATATATGTCCTAAGAATAAACATGCACACACACACATATGCGCTAACACGACTTCTCTATGATGCAAATGAGTGCACATTCAACACTTTGATTGCAATTGGCTAAACTGAAGCTCAGTATTCAACTCATACTGAAAGAAAATTGTAGTTAGCAATCTAAAAAATAGCATACATTAAGTGGATCATTCCTTGATTTAGTTTCAATTAAATACTTATAAAAATTGTGTTTTTGACTACTGGTCGGTCAGCAGCATTATAAAAATCCCCTCCGTGGCCACACGTGGCGCAGGTTGCCTTCGAAGTTTTAATAAGTTATGCAGCCTCAGCTTGACGGTTGAGCAGATGGATTATTGAGCGCTTCTTTCATCTGCTCGACCTCGTCTCCTTCCCAGTGTGTCTGGTCCAGCCCGCTGAAGAGGGTCCTGTAATAATGAATCTCTTAAACATCGCGTAGCTTACATGCGATGCCGCTCGACTCCCTCCTCAAAATTTCCTGATTGTGATAAGTAATTTTCAGAGCTGCAGAACTCATACCTCCGTATTTAACGCAGATAAAAAATGAAATTCAAATCCCTTGTCATCTCAAAACTTACATGTTAGTATTAAATGCATTACAATGCACACGTCACCTCTGAATTTCCATCCAGAGATAGTCGACTCTATGCAAGTGTCACCGCAGAATTTCCCTTTAAATATAAATCATAACTCGAAGCAAGTTTCACTTCTGAATTCCCCTCCAGCGCAACTCCTACCTCTGAATTTCCATTTGACATAAATTAATTGCCCTCCTAACACAAAATTCAACTCATGACCTCTGAATTTCGAGCGCAATGTCCCGCTGTGCAGACGAGGCAGTCGAGGTGGCGGTATCCAGTTTACGCCTGAGCACGTCCCGGTTGTTGCAGCCGAGGATGTTGACGTGTGCTGGCGACGTGGCGAGGGAGCAGCGCGTCGCCACGTCGCCCAGGTCCAGACCCCGCGTCTGGGATGCCATACAAACGCACTCCGTTAAGTTTGACGTGGATGTTCATGTGCATCCGAATAGTTTGGCGTGGAAGTTCATGCGAAGTTAGTGACGGAAAAATAAAGTACTTCGATCTATTGGTTATAAGGCTGGTGTTTGTAGATGGATATCCATTATTTTATAAAATTGGCTTCCAAATATCACACGACTATTCAAAAAATATATTGATGCATTTATTTTGCATATTAAACATGCATATTAAATTATGGGATCAAAACTATTAATGAATTTGAAGAATAATTCAAGTTAACAGTCCATAAAAATGTCGAGAAACATATTTTTATCTCACACATTAATGAACTAATCAAAGGGAATCTTTTAAAATTAAATCACACATAATAACACACACGTAAAAGAAAATGCTGTTAAATAAAATCCCATTCATTAGCACAAACAAACATATAAACGAATGTTGTTAAATGATACGAATGCTTTAATGCCTCACCTCACAGAGTTGTACAGCGGCCTTGGCGGCCTGCTTGATGGGCGTCCCCGCAGGGTGCCAGGCGAAGGACCCGTGCGCCGTCAGGAGGCTCATACCCGTGATGGAGGCGTTCAGGATGCCCATGCCTTTAGACTGCAGGGGCAGGCTGATTTTGAGGGCCAGGAGTACTCACAATATTCTCATGGGGTACCAAAATCGTGTCAATCCTCAATATTAAAGATAGTAAATAATTCCTAAAAGAATCCTACATGATAACAATAATAGTAACTACAAATAAAATCTAAATAAGTCCTAAATAATGAAAGTAGTTAAAACGTTATTATATAATAACTGACGAAAACTGAAACAAAAAATCGGTTACATGAGTTATTGGTGGAGGTATAAAATCCTGTTACGCTCTGAATTCTTCGCACCACCAGCATGAGTGCGGCGACCCATACGTAGCACACACACACAAAGTTTGTGTAATATCTCAAGTATCGCCCGTAAAAATGACGCAACAATGGACTCTGCATGAAGATAACATGTACCTATATCATCACGTTCATTCGCTAGAAGCTCCGCATGCAATTCAGTACACAATATGCTTGTATTTACTGAGACGAATTCGTCACAAACGAGCGTTAAGCTGAACACCCATGTGACAATCGTTAGTATAGTCCCGAAAATTCAAGAGCAATCCAACTTAAAGAACTCTCATTTTTTAATATTACAGTAGTAATTTAATTTCTTTGTAAGTTATAATGGCAACTGAATGATCGATTGTGTTTGTTCAGGGATATACTGTAGGTACCTGGAAGAAATCAACGTAGTTGAGCAATTCTTGGTCCAGGAGCGTGCAGCGGCAGTAGGACAGTACGGTGTCCATCCGCACTGTTGACATCTCTACGACCTTCTTCAGCACAGATAAGGGGTAACCTGTGATGCCGATGTACCTGAATGGAGAGAAACGAGTACTTCAGAGCGTGCAGTTCTCATTTCTATTTTCTTTTTTGATCGCCAAATGCTTTTATTATATTCTGTGATAGTGGTTTATGCGTCCAAATTTCATCCAATAGTGATTTTTCGACAGCAGGATGCCTCAATTTCATTTTGTCCTTGTGATCCATTCGTTAAACTTTCCAAATATAGGGATTTTCGATAGTATAGTAATTATATTCTGTACTTTATTTAAATCCATTTGCTAAACTTTAATAATATTAAAATTTTCTGATGACTCAAGCGTTCTGATTTTAATAATATTAAAATTTTCTGATGACTCAAGCAAGCGTTCGTTCGCACACTGTTGCGGGGTGATTGATATGTCCACACGCCTGTACAGATTGCTGCACTTCACGATTTGACACGAAGGAAGATGACATTATAAGTACATAGAAAACATACATAGAAATTAACGTTGGAAATTAATCTTACGCACATAAAAATCATGGTATTCGTACACAGTTCGTTGGAATTAATATCAATTTTAAAGCTGAATAATTAAGTCTATTAAGAGTGGGTTAGTTTTCTCATTTTACTGTTATCATAACCTCAGTTATCATACAAGTATTGGCGCCAGATTGCCACCAACATCCAAGTGAAGAAGAACTGCCACTCGGCAGTGAACTTCATAGAACTCTTTTGGATTCAAATTCGACAAGAAATGTAAAATATCAAGGCTATTTTCATCTGCAGAAAAACGTACGGTTCAATTTCGGAGCTTAGAAGTAAATGAAATTTAACACTTTAACCGCAACTTGCACCACCGGTGGTCACGAAGTGAATTTTCAACATGTTGCTAACCGATCAGTAATGGTAAACTCAATTTTAATGAGTACCCAATCGAAACTAAAAGAAGGCACGATCCAGTTAATATAAGCTATAAGCTTCAAAGTTGTTAACCTCAATTTACTCTGAATTTGAATTGAATATTGAACTTCTGCTTAACCAATTGCGATCATAGTGTCAATAGGATTATATCTGCACAAACTACCTGGCTTTCCCTTCCTGGACGACCTTTTGAAGAGCAGGCAGAGTCTCGTTGACGACTTGGTTGATGTCGCTAGCGTATTCCAAGTCGTGGACTTGTATGACGTCGACCTAGTCAACGCCAAGTCGCTTCAGGCTTTCAGCGACGCTCTTGAGGGTGCGTTCTCTCGAGAAATCAAACATGCAGCTCCAGGCACCGACAATTGAGTACCGGCCGACTTTGGTGACCAAGTAGAAAGACTGGCGGGGCAACTGACGAAGCGCCTGTGGCATACAGAGCTGTTAGAGACGTGTGTATCTCCACGATTTCCTGTGGCATATATTTAAAGCCTTTTCTACGCGCTCGCCTGTGGCATGCATTCAAAGCCATATCTACGCACTGGCCTGTGGCATGCAATTAGAGCATCATCTACGCGCTTTCAGGGATATGTAAAAGACAGAAATAGTTTATTGCCAGCAAGTATTATTCAAAAACATCATTGTTTTTTTAAATGTTTCCACGTAAAGAACCTTACTTTAGATGTATACAGGTGTATCACATGTAATGTGCTTCCCGTCACGATAATCATGACGAGAAACGATTTTTGGAAGTACCGAAAAAGGCCGTAGCTCTGAGGCCAAGTAAAGCCTTATCTGGGTGCCACGGACGATAAGTACGCATAGGCATGAGGATCGTACTTATTTCGAAGGTAATGTAAGAATATTTGTACTAATAGATCATGTTGAACGCATTTTTTCCCGGAGTGACGTTACACGCAAGGAACAAAACATGACTTGGATTCGCCTGATGTCGTTATAAGATATCAATTGAAAAGTTATAAGATAAAACACAACATTCCTATCATTTTGTCTCAGAAAATTATATCGAATTACTCACCAATGATTGGTTATATCAAATCTTGTACAGTGCATACAAATTTGGGCTCTGGTATTACCATACAAAGAAATCCTTTTTAATTGGCTCAAATACAATTATTTTGAGTAAATTAATTAATTTACTAATTTTAATTGGCTTATATTTATATACTCACTTACATACATAATATCCTAATTCAATCCGGTCAAGATTTATGTTTCATTGTTAAACACTTTGAAATTCATCATCCTTCCTCATTTTTGTGTTTCTGGACTGAAACACACGTTTATTCATTAGCCTGTCATAAGCAGAAATCTTTTTCAATACCGCTCATTTTAGCAAATCAAGATTTTTGAATTCAACAATCAAACGAAAAGAAACAGATGATGTCTTTATGATTGCTAAATAGAATTCTGCGATATTTATGCGTCTCGTTTTCTAATGGAAGGAAAAACAGCGAAACCAAAAAAAAGCGTATATTTTCGCCTTCAATTTAAGGACCGGTATACACCCCTTAATCAGAAAAAAACGTTGCAGCATGCCGATAATGCTTACCTAGAATACCCCACATAGTGAGATTATCTTATCTAATAATACCCTTGTGTTTATTTATGTATTTGTTTGGTGCCCGCTTCTTCCGTCTCTCTGTGACGCTTAGAAGGAGGCTCAATGACCGTATCTTTGAGACGAGTTTCACCAGTGCACGAGTACAAGAATATTTTAATCGCGGGTACTATCAGGATGGATATATTTGTGTGTCATCCACATCTGTAGGATTTATTCAAAGAAATTATCGCAAACCGTCGTATTTGGCGGGCCGTGTTCAATATTATATTGCACACGTCTAACCTTGCCACTCCTGCCTGAGCCGTACGCAGGGGAAGTGTCGATGTGTAGTTCACTCCTTTTTTGACTGCTTCCAGCAATGTCTGGATGCTTTCCTCCTCAGCCACTGACCCATACAGCCCTCCTGCTGGAGTGCCTCCGAACCCAATGCTGCTTGCAATCATGTCTGAAAAATATGACACAAGTACAATTAGTGAAGTCTAAATGAATAAAATAGAGCGTTTCGAACTCATCGGTTCATCCTCACCAAACGTTCTGCGATGTAACAAACAACCATGAGTAAATCTATTAACTAATAAATGATTTACTCAAAACTACATAAAAATTACTTGTATTTGTTTGTTCGTTCCTGACATAATTTCATTAAACCTTGATCTCGCTTGTAGCCTCGTCAATTTGGTTTGTTCACCAACGCTTAACGAAACGCACCACGTTTTCGCTTCATTTTCCTGTAATTTTCTCGACCAATTCATACACTGAACAGTTCAGATCAAGTATTACCCGTCGACACATATTATCTCCTAAACAAACTATCAAAGTTCTCAACCTGTCGTTCACGTTGGCGGGAGTTTACTATGAGTTCTGCTATTTCTACCAACTCGTTGCTTCACGACTTTAAAAACAAACACTTACATTGTGAATGACGGCTGGTTTCTATTACAAACAATAGGTATACGGAAATACTATACAGTCTTCATAATGATGCATAAGCCGAACCATTTGCTTTTGGAAAGAAGAACCTTTTTGTCGGAGCAAGCCCTTTCGGTTGGAATTGAAAACAAAGAAGTGATTGAGGAAAGGATCGAGAAACCCTCTTACTCCATCAGGTTGCATGCGGTTTCCTCTCTCCCAATAAAGCCAAGAAAACTATGGTTATTGTAAACGTAAATGTAATTGCAGGATAAAGCAATTAATGAAGTGTTTTACACGATGATTAAAAAATTAAAGGTTGAGTAAGTATATTTACACTTGCCTGTGTTGGGAACTTTTACATATTTGAGTTTCTTGACGTCGTCCAGGGCGGGGAAGCCTTCGACGTACATGGGAGGCAGCGACATCTTGGTGCGAGCAAAGGGCCTGAAACATTCAACAGAAGAATTAGTTGAGTAATACTATATTAATAAATATTTTCGCTTGGTTGTGCGGTGTTTATTTCTTGGTATAGATTTTACGTGTGCGATTCATTTATCAATCAGAATTATTGGTATTTTCATCAATTCATTGCTACAACGTAATCAAACTCCATTTTGTATCGTGTGGTTGCTTAACCAATCATCATATCAAAATAACTCCAATGGAAAATGTTATCGAGTCATGGACAAAATCAATCATGCCTTAGAAAACAGAGCGAGAAGACCGCGGATGTAACTTTCACATTCATAGAATATCATTCATAACGAATCAACAAATAATATCCCAAAATAAGTTGGGGCACAACAAATTATCACTGAAAATCATTCCCAAATTTTTAGGAGAGCAAAGGATACTATTCAATCTGAAAAATTTTAATCAGTGTCCAAAGATTAATTCGAAAAATTAAGGTGAAGTTCGACCTCGCAAAAGGTTGGCTAAGATAGCAGCTCTGGGAGAGCTCACTCGATAAGCCTGCACTGACTGGGTCTCCAACTCTAGAAAAAAACGCAGAGTCATCAATGAATTAGGGCTTTGGGTACATTTCTGAGCTTATACCACAGTAGAAGAAACAAGTAGGGTCAAACCAGTCTTTTTCATCGACCGTGTGGCAATACTGACGTCAAGACAGCGAACCAATAGCAGCGCTCATGTTATGATGGTAGGTTTTAAATGGATGAAATGTGCTGAAATCTCACCGATAACGCTATTGTTGTGTCATCGTTGTTATGATGCTGTTATTGCATTTTGTCGTGACCTAGCTGGCCACATTATTTCATTTTTCAAATCAAAGTTAAACGAAACTTTTTAATGTCCATGTCATAATATTAATTAATTGATAGACATGCTTCCACCACCCTCAGGAGAGGGCATCTAAGTCGTAACGATATTTTGTAGGTACAAAGTATTGACGTGAGTTCAATCAGTTATATTTGGTAGCGTAACCTTCTAACATCATCTATACTTTCTCTCCATCCTTAATGGGAAATCATGAGACTTGGCCTCATCATTAGTTTATTACCTAAAAGATAGTTACATAATCATTTAAACGCAACAGAGAAATCGTCTGATACATCAAAGTGAATCTAACGCACCTACATGGTCACATGGCCAGCCTACGCATTAATTATTGATATCCACGATTTCAGTGAAATTATTCTACTACACAAATGCTCTTTTATAAAAATTAATTAAGACAATGGTGCACACGCTGAAGGCTAGCGTCTAATTACCTGTGCGTGAATCAATAAGAAATAATGGTGCTAATAGAACACATGTACATATAGTGAATACTTAGCTCGCTCGTGGATTCCAGATTGGCAATATGGTATGGAATGCCCGGGCTTGCCACTCTGAGGGAGTGGGCAGCCCTCTCAAACTTCGTGCGTATCCGTCATGCCCAAGAACGAACAGGTCTTGCATAACACTGCTTAACGTCAATTAGCTAACGGAAAATGGCAAGTATTGCCACATAATTACATTGGATTAGACTCCACAATTAATGTGTATAGAATGAATAAGATCACAGGTGTTTGAGGTAATAAGGACGACAATGAAATGTATTCGTAAGGGAAAAAGAAGCGTCTGGCATTACGTCACCTTGGAATGCTCGACGAAGTGGCTCTCGAAGATGCGAAGAGGGCGAGGACCGCAGAACTATGCATATGCTGTGCTTATTGACGAGAACATATTTTCATATGACGATACTTCTCAAGGAGATGAAAGGTCGTTGGTCAGACGCAGCATTTCAGCATTTCCTCGTAACGTTTTTATTTAGATACTGTTTGATGTAGGGTATTATATGGGAATAAAACACTCATATTGCATCTGGCATCACTGCTAGCCCCAAATCTGGTTCCACTATTGGCCTAACGACAGGGTGCTTTGATGATGTCATAAGTTTGTCTGAAATGAAGCCGTTCTATTGGCTATAGCCAAACAAGTGGAAATGGCTTTACCTTGCTTCCTCTACCGTGGCTTGCACCTGTTAGATTAAATACTTGAAGCTAGATTGATAAAAAAAAGAAAAACAAACACTCAATTTGTACTTTACTGTGGATGTGTACATACCTAAAGTAAATACACATATTTTCGTCAATTTGATGATCATGAACTTAGCTATTGAATTTTGTGAATCAGTTTTCTACCATTATAATATTTGTAAAATGTTTCTGAACTGGATATCAGTTCCAAAATGGCAGCAAAGTGGTTAAAAATTATCAGGAAATTGGCTAAGAATTGGCAGCTAACTGGATGCAAAATGGCTGCAAACTGAACACAAAACGGCTGTATGTTTCTGTTTGTTTTGAACATCAACTCCTTTATTTATATTGAAATTTGCTTCGACGTTACCACAATAGATTTTTGCAAAGAACCATAGTCTTGTTACATTTATGATGAGTTATTGCTTCATTAATTATATTCTTAGCTGTTGTCATCAAAAGTTTTCTCACATACGCGTTCGAAGATTGAAGCTCCTCTCGCTTACATTCGAACCTTTTCTAATATTGTGGCGCAGACACCTTTAAAATTTTATTTTCACAAGCAATCAACCAATTAATAAAGCTAAAGGAGCACTGAATTTTCTTTTCACAGACAACTGAAAAATATATACGTACAAGCTACTGAACTTCAAATTTTGTCATGAACAATTAAGGAATGAATTTAGGTAAAAAACGCCACATTTTCTTTTCATGAACAATTAACATACTAATGGAACCAAAAAAACGCTGATTTTTGTTTCCATGATCAATAAAAGAATGAATTCAACGCTAAAAACTCACAGGGTTGATCAGAAAGACAGCTCACAGCTGGGGGTGCGCAAGGCGACTGTTCAATACATATGCAGTATCTTCGGCTTCATACCAGGTGAGATAGCGCAGTGCGTGAGATACCTAATGATGAAGCCACGTGTTCCACAGTTCAGTGAGCAAAATCTTATCTACCTAAGAAAGCACATGGAATGCATTAAGTTAATGAATCTATGAAGAGAATTTTAAGGTAGG
>JACJUY010000319.1:140461-210342 GCA_014220935.1 Platorchestia sp. MABIK
ATTCAACTATTTATGAACTTCATCGCGTGGGTCAAAGCTTAGCCTTTTTTGCAAAAATTCTCCAGTATCATGGGCTGACAGTTCAGGATTTTTGTGAGTGTTTACATGAACCTGACCAAGATGACAGAGCAGCTCACATATCAAAAAAATGATACCATTAGCAAATCTCGCTTTTAGCCGGCCTCAAAAGAAGCGTCAAGGACAATCCAACTGAGTCACTATCGACATTCGTTAAGGAAAGACAATTCCAATAGAGGTCGACTATCTTGACTTAACCTTTTCTGCACAAGGTAAGAAGTATTTTCAAATTAATAAGATGTAGAATATCGATTCGAGAGGTATAAAAAGATTTTGAATTGGATTAAAATCTACGTGTCAACCAATATGGTATTTTTTACCGCAAAAGGTTTTTTCTGACGAGAGTATTTTTGCAGTTGATGGGGCTTGTAACAGACGGAACGATGGTTCGTCTCATATCTTTAATTCTGGAAGAAGCGACCTTAATTGTATCTGAATCTAACCTTACATCCGTCAGACACAAAAAGTTAGGTTATGACCAAAGAGTGCTATTTAACAGTTCAAATCTTTTTTGATAAAATTGATGCGGGAAACGTCTGAACTGCAGCAAAGCCAGCTGAACAACCATTGAATTTTCTACCACAACAACTGGCCAGTGGTACAACTCGTTCTGGAATATTTGACTAGGAGCTGAACAGCTCTACTCCTCTACTCCTCTACCTACTCCCTCTACCCCTCTGCTCTTTGCCAGACCTGGTCGAGTTAAACTCTTTCCTCATCCCAGTGTTAAATTGTTTTTCAAAGGCTATCGTTGCCAATGTGTAGAGAAAATAAAAAATCGCAGGCACAGCTTCCAGCCACTTCACACAGCATCCTCGGAATAAATCATTGAAAGAAACAATTGAAACTTCGCCTAGCGAACGAAGCAAGGACTGCAAGGCAACAATCATTTGTAAATTTTGCAATAGAAGATTTTGCATCAGAAGTTTGACATTTTTAATAGTTCTCGAACATGCGCTAACTCCTGACTGCTCAACGATATTAGTCGACTGAAACTCGTATTAATTTTTAACTCTCTAAGTTTAATTTCTGTCAAAACAACAACTGAGTAATGCAATGATGCAGCTTGCTAGCAGTTTCAGTAGCAATATCTACATTATTCAAAAATTATGATATAAAAGGTTTCCTTTTACAAATATCTCTTCGCCGTTTTTTACGTACGCATAGGGAAAAGTTAAATGAAGTTGATGTACCAGCAACATCAATTGTGCTCTATAATAACGATCATAACAATAATGAGATGCCCAATACGAGGCGTTCACTACCTTCAAAACAGAAAAAAACAATTTGGCTCCTTTTTCACCGCAAAAGGGAAACTAAATATTCTTCATTCTTGAGTAGTTCGAAATAACTACGTAAATAACAAATGATCTTGAAGAAGCGAACTTCTCATGCAAAATGTGTAATTTCAGTGAAGAAAATTCTTTAAAAAACGGTAAGATACTGGGCTGTGCCAAGTTGTTCTGTCGGATCAAACCCAAGCTACTGGAATTGGTTTTGAAAGACGCAGAACACGAGCACAAGTTTAAATTTCTATGTTACAACCACTGTTCTGAACTTCTGATTGCTTCTCATGCACATTATCCAGCTCATAAATTTTTGTAAGCTTAAGTGCATCATGTGAAGTGGTTGACTGTGGGTCTCATCGGTTTGCAAACCGGCTTGTTTAATTAAGCGACTTATGTTGACTTGAGCATAGTGATTTGTTTTGTGCACGTCAAGGGCATTGAAAACCTTCGAAGTGGTTTTTGAACAATTTATTCAAAATTTCATTCTGGTATTTTCCATGTTTCTAAAATACAAAAAATTGGTTATTCGAACTCACACCAGGAATAGACATATTTTAAAGCAGCTGAAACACGAATGAAGTTGACGCTGCTGAAAGAGTTGTCAGCTCGGAGAAAACCATGGTGAGTTGGATGCAGTCACGGGCTGACGTCTGCGACGTCCCTCTTTGCCATCTTGGGGGCGCCGTGGGGACCTTCGAGCAGGTCCTGCAGCATGTACCTTATCTCCTCGAGGCGGGCATCGTCCCCCCGTGTGGGGAGGTACCGCCCCTCGCAGCTCCCCAGCATCCCCAGCACCACCACCACTGCCACCAACGCCACCACAAACTTCAGGGAGCGACTCATGATGTTGCACGAGCTTGGGACAGGACCTTCTCTGTGATGCAGTCAGAGGTGTTGTGAGGGTCCCCCAAAATTCCCGGCTTAATATACCCTACACTCGCCGCTGCAGTGCACTCAAGCTGTATTGTCTGCGAGAGAACGGCGAAAATGTTTAAAAGTTTTAACTAGCGGGCTTTTATCGAAATTGCAGAAAAATCATCGAAATTTGGAAATGGGAAAAACTGTAAAGAATTACGAGTAGCTACGTTGAATAGATAGAATGAATCTCAAGTCTTCAATCAGTTGTCCTTATTTTCAAGTCAATTAGAAACATTTTATACGTATTTGTTATATTCATTTCAACATTTATTTCATTTTTCTGTTAAATCCTGTAGTTGACAGTGTGTGACCAACTTGAAAATGTCCGCAATGGCGCTCATATAATTAAATCGCGACATTTTTTTCGATAGGCACTGTTTTTTTCAATAAATTATGAGTTGTTTTTGAAGTGCGACGCTTTATCATCTCACACGCACTGAGATTTTCAGCAACTCAGCCATAAATAGAGGATATTTTTTAACGTTTAATAAGATGACATTCTTACATATTTCATAATGCACATGGTTGTCACAGAATACTTTATCCCTTTTAAAAAAGACACAAGGAAATTGAATCAACATGGCAATGTCCTAATTATTTTTTTCTTTGAATTCATTCCCCCAACGGACGGGCACAAAATTTACTCTATGATTAACGCCAATGTTGTGCAATGTTACTTGTTTTTAGAGCAGCTTTGAAGTTAACAATAAGTTACTCAGGCTGACTGCAGTGAATTTGCTGTCAAAGCGAATGCTTCTAAGGAGCTAAAAAGAACCTGAAATGATTCACGCTTCATCAGCAGATGTGTCATTGAAATAATGTCATCGACAACGTTATTTATGAAACGCCACAAAATGTAGAGAATAAGATGAACGTAAGGACTGAAAATGTTTTTTGAAAAGGAAGGTTATTTTACATTCTCAAGTATTCCGAAAACATTGAGCTTCATGTAAAAATAAAAAATAAATCGAATTAAGCTGCATTTAAAATTAAAAGTAATTTCAAATTAATCTGCATGTAAAAATAAAGGCAAGCTCAAATTTTGCTGCTCATCAAAAAAAGTGAATCTCATATTAAGCTCCTCGGAAAAAAAGAAATCTCGAATTAAGCTGCAAGTAGAAATAAAGGCGATTTCAACTACTTTCAACTACTTCAACTACTCTCATGTAAAATTTAAACTCTGCAACTACTCACATGTCAAATTTAAAAATCACTTCTTTTAAATCTCCGATCACCACTGGCCTTACTTGTCGTGGTGTGCCAGTTTTTCATATTTCTGACAAAATCCTGCAAACAACGTAGAACCCTCGGCAATTTAGCAAGATAAATAGCTGGCACAGTTGGTACGAGAGCGCTTCTAAAAGATTTTCTTGTACGTCAAAGATTTTTCAAAAACATTTGGACAGATAAAACTGTAAACAGTTATCTGTCCGGGCTCTTTGTATTAGCACTCCTAGTTTAAAATTTCAAGCATTTTCCAACGTCTTGTTTTGTGTGGAGACATTGTTTAAAAAACTCAGCAAATTAAACTCCCGGTTCTGATTTGATTTCTGAAACCATAGTTTCATTAGAATGGAAGCAGATTTTTTTCACAATCAGCTCAATGCTTAGTTACAGGTGAAAATTAGGAGGGGCATTTCACAAAATTCAGGGAGAAGGAGTACTGGCAGAGGAATTGGCAATGGAGTGGAAGAATTGTTTTGACGCGAGAGTGTACTTCTTTGTGCTCAGGACACGAGGAATGAATTGGGGCAACATCTGGCAACTGACAAATTCCACCTCCGGAGCACATGGCGCTCCTCAACGGTTGGATTGCTTCTCGCTATTTCTGCAGTAGTGACGCTTAGTGAGTTACAGAACCGAACAGAAAGCTAATGACTGTAACTAATAGTTAATTAATAATCCTTGTTTGCTTTCTCTTCATCCCCTATACTTACTTTAACGCTTTGGTTAACTTGGACACAATATCGGCTTTCTAAAACCACATCCTCCACTAGATGGATGATATCATCATCATTGTCAGACTGGAAGCATCTAGCGGTATGAGCCGTGCCTTGTTAATAAACGTTCACGTACGTTTGAACAGCAAGCAGTACTTGACTACTTTGTACGAATGAAAATAAACTTCACAAGTTTCAATCATTTCATCGAAAGTCTTGCTTAAGGCGGGATTTTTAAAATATAAAAACCCGATCACAACTCACTAAATACTCAAAAACAACTAATAAATAATAAGGGAGCATTGTCAGCATTACTTCAAATTATCATGTGTCTGGTGCATATGTTCAATAAGTACGTCCGATAAAATCTGAGCTCGAAATGATGAATCTAAACGATTTATGGAAAATTTTCAATGAGTGGCACTCTTCATCACTTTCCAGAACCTTGATGTGAAAAATGAAGAAAACGATAACCCTATAAAAATAAAAATAAACGATAACCTCTACCGTTTTCAAAGACTCTACGACCTTTTTGATGTCGCTCTTCAGATCTGAGTCACTGATGTGGAGCTCTGCATAAGCTTTGATTTCTATTTTCGACAAAAAATAGTAATCCAAAGGGTTAAGATCAGACGAGCTGGAAAGCTGCAAGTTTTTCTCCGAGAATCGCACACAAGACTTTATGAACAAGTCAAAGTTTGCTTACCGTGCGGCCGACTGCCGAGTCCTGTTGAAGCCTGACCTTCTTTTTCAAGCCTTGGTCTTCACCTATGAAATGATTTCTGTTTGAGTGACGTAGCAGTACTACTCTGCGTTTACTTTTTCGTCATCACTGAAGCAGTTGGTAAAAACAATGCCATCGCGCGAATCACGCACAGGATCATTACGCCAGCCGGTTTCTTCGTCATCGCGAGTTGAACGTCAGTGCTCGAAGTGGCAATCAAACCGTCATGCCGTCTGTTGGAAGCCCCTTCAACTGTAAAAATCATCTCGTCAAAAAAGGCTTCCTGCGTTGAAAAATATCTCGTTGGTCTATTCATTGATTTTCTACCTGCTATTCAAATCTTTTTACACCTCTCCAGACGAAATTCTTTCATATTATTAGTTAGAGAATGATTCTTACTTTATGCATGAGAGGTTAGGTCAAGATAGTCGGCCTCTCTTGGAATTTTCGTGATACTGACGAGCCTTTTTTTAACCAACGTCGATAATGACACGCTTGTATTCTCCTTGATACTTTTTTTGAGAAAGGCTAAAAGCGAGATTTGCAAATTTTATCATTTCTTGGCGTTTTGGCGGCTCTGTAATCTTGGTCAGATTCGTCAAAATGTTCGCAACCATCGTAAACTGTCAGGATACTGGAGAATTTTTTCAATAAAGGCTGGGCTTCGATCTGGACGAAGTTCACAGAAAGCTGATTATTTCAACTGCTTCATAGTGTAAGGTTTAAGCAACTAAGTCGAAATGTTAATTGCAGGCTTCATAGATAATTGAGCATATTAATGCCCTTCAGTGATGTCAACTTTTAGAGGGAACAGAATTACTGACGTTTTTAAATTTGCCCGGATTTGTCTGAAAGTTGGGGTTTCTGACTATGTATATTCAATATACATGTATATTCTATGTATATAGAATATCTATGTATGTCTATGCATATTCTATATTAATATTACTCTATTAGGGATTTCTTATCATTCAATGAATTCGGGATATAGAGAGAGGAAGCTCATCTTTCCAATTAAAATGAAAAAACTAACAAATTTTCCTGCAATAAAAAGTGTAGAATTTTACAGTATGAAAAACATTGCTCAGGAATATTCAGTAATTCAAGCCTAATACATGGTTTGCTATGTGAAAGAGAACGAACAAATTGATATGGTTATGCCGCGGTTTTTGGCCTACGATTAACTTGTGATTCAAAAATTTGTAACAAGGTTTATGGAAAGTGTACTTTATCAAAGCTTTCATAAACAAAAAAAAAGATCTGCAAAATCATTCATTTAAAATAGTTTAACTAAAATATCTCTCACACAGTCACTGAACTGGAGCTATAAAATCTACGCGAATCGATTATGGAAGTAAAGGTACGGCCATATCTTAAAATTCAAGCTAAAAGATATTGTTGATTTTTAAAAAATAGAAGATGAAAGATTTGTCAATTCTACCGTAAGAAAAATATGGTCAACTGCAGCAACACATCAGCTGTAGCACAACACTGTAGGGTAACGATTTCTTTGAAATAGACTTTTTTGTCACTGTCATCATTCCGAATAAATTGAATGACAACGTTCTCAAGATGGAATCTATGTCGAAAAGCCCAAAACGAATTTTATTAACCATGATCAGTTATTTGTCTCGAGAATCGATCGGGTTGCATTTTTCGGTGGCCTGAATCAAACATTTTTGCCTGTCTAAAAAAAATTGTTTTTCACTTCTTTTCACCGGCACATTTCAGCTAAGACAATCAGACGGCCAAATTATTAAAGCAAACTAAAGCATCATTTAATTTGCTAATCTCTCAAAAAACTGTATAAAAATCTTAGGAATATTTTCAAAGACTAAACATTGAAAAACAAAAACATTGAAATGGAAAACTTCGACTAGCCTCCTGAATTCTACTTTCTTTCAATTCGATCTTAGCAATCCTGTCTTCCTTGCTTAACTTATTCTTCGTTATAAACTCAAGTGCAATGACTTATTTCCCATGTTTGTTTTCAGAATTTACTTGATTTGCGATAGGCTGTCATAGATACCTCTAAGGTTATTTGGTCCACAATGCCTATTTTGTTGTGTTTATTTGACTTAGTTTATATTTGTGTCATGTTCGTCACAATATACTTGTTTCTGGTTAAATCTTTTAAGTTAGAAATTAACTTTTACTACTTACTAAAAATCCATTGAGTGATGCATCGATGAGGCTTTGAGGCATAAATGTCGCAAAAAAATACAGATACAAAATTTAATTGAAAGAAATTGCAAGAATTCGCTAGGAGCGTTGAGCAATTTGATTTACTTTATCATTTTCGCTAAATGACCAATGAGTTATGCATTGATGCAGCCTTGAGACATATACTCGTAGATATTACGAAAAAATACACATGCAAAATTTCAATTTTAGCAATTGCTTGAACGCGCTTAAAACTTTGCGCGCACGCTACGGTATAATTTTTGTAATCGTTTCGTTACAATACGCTTATAGTTCGCTAGCAGCAGTGGCATATTCTACCCACAATTAACTTTTCGTCTTGTTCTCTGTAAAAAAACACTGAGCCGCCAATTTTTCATTTGTATTCCCCGTCAACTTTAGACTGTCATAGCTCATTATAAGTGAGTGCTTCGATTTCATTTATTTATGCCTAAATTTTTAAAAGTTACCTCACCTTGCGTTAAGTCAATATTTTCATGTAGTAAATGAACGAATCTATTGCATTAGTTCGTAAGACTAAGCCCAAGCTTCTGATACTAATTCTGAAGAATATGGGAAATTGGTTCATAAATTCAAACATTCATCTATGTTCCATTAATTTTTGAGACCTTTAATATTTACAACACACCGCAACGAAACGATGTGAGTCAACTTTCAAAGGCAGTCGAGCGAATCATTGAAAACGACCTGATATGTGATCGAGGGCATCAAAATATTGCAAACCGGCTGTGACAGAGGCCTGTGTTCAATTGAGCCTTTCATTTTTTTTGAATGTGTGAAGGAATATTGAAAACTTTCGGAGTGACCTTTAAAAATTTTATATAAAATTTTGTTCCATCATTTTAACACTTGGTTTTAGGTAATTAATCAGTTATTGGAACGCAGACCATGAATCCAGATATTTCAATGATCTGAGACGCGCGAAGGAATCAAGCTGACGCTGCTGAAGTCGTCAGCTCTGAGAAGGTGGTGAGGTGCTGGGTAACGTCACGGGCTGACGTCTGCGACGTCCCTCTTTGCCATCTTGAGGGCGCCGTGGGCACCTTCGAGCAGCTCCTGCAGCATGTACCTGATCTCCTCGAGGCGGGCATCGTCCCCCAGTGTGGGGAGGTACCGCCCCTCGCAGCTCCCCAGCATCCCCAGCACTACCACCACTGCCACCAACGCCACCACAAACTTCAGGGAGCGACTCATGATGTTGCACTAGCTTGGGACAGGATCTTCTCTGCGATGCAATCGGAGGTGTGGTGACCGGTCCCCCAAAGTTTTGGGTCTTATATACCCTGTGCTCGCCTCTCCACGGACCTCAAACGTGAAACGATAGGGGATATTTTTCATGGGGTAAATAAATTAGCACTGAAGGTTTAAAGTGAGAGTGAATGATTTTCGAAAACGAGTACTTCAGTAGTAATTATTTTTCCATGGTAATTTTTAACGGTAAAAATTTGCACCTTGATTTGAACATTATTCAACCTCAGCCCGGATTCAAATCGCCATCGTTATATCTTTCGAGAGTTCAAGGTCCAACAACCCCCAGAAACAGTTAATGAATCTAGTACGGGAAGCTTACGTCCTCCACAAGGTTTTTCAAATCAAATAAATGTACGTACATTTATTTGATTTGAAAAACCTTGTGGAGGACGTAAGCTTCCCGTACTAGATTCATTAACTGTTTCTGGGGGTTGTTGGACCTTGAACTCTCGATGCATAAGGGAATTATATCTGTCAGGACGTAAGCCTGCTTTCACTGTGCTAGCATTGCTTTCGTTGCGCTTCGGTCATCTTTTAGGGTGATCGATAGCGCAGTCGATAGTGTGTTGGCGCGGTAATTTTCTGGTCCCGAGTTCGAATCCCACGAGCTCCTCGTACGTTATATCTTTCCTGAAAGAAAATTTTTTAGTTAGACAGTAAATTACTCGGGACATGATATTAAGAACGACTTAACCTTCACCTCGCATCCAAAATTTTGCGTCGAGGTTACCGTAACACTTTTACATTAACTGCGACATCTTTGAGGAGGTCGCTGTTTGAAGAGGGACGTATATGTGGTCGCAGCTCCTTTCTTGTTAATTTTTAGAGCAGTCACAACGTGAGAATGAGGAGTAATTATTTTTCATATTGTGTAGAATTCCTTCATAATATTAAACTTTCAAACTCCTCTTCGAGTTTCGAAGTTGCAATTAATTTTTTAGCCATGAGTTTTCTGAAATCGCAAGAAAGTAGAACGTAAAGTCTTTCACTCTATATTTTAACATCCCCTGTAGGAGCTACTGTACCTACATATACTTTGAATGCGATGCAGTCATTGTAATCACAACAAAATAGTCTCTAACATGGAAAAAATTTCCATTGTCGCAATTTTAGTTGTTTCCGCGTCCATTTCTCAACTTCCCAGAAATAATAATGGAAACAATAGTTAAAATTTAAACTTTCATGTTTCAATTTTTTTCATATTACCCGACGTTCATCATGCTGCTGCTTACTTAATAGTGAAACATGATACCCAAATACATGTTCAATTGAGCACTACTCTTCGCACCAGTTCAGGGACATAAACAGTGCAATGTCTGAACTGCGAAATGTTAATTCTTCAAATGCTCTCGATTTTATCGTTCGATTCATTTCCCATAACTCTCTTTTGATAAAAATATTCATCTATGGCCTCTCCTTTATATCTTTTTTGCGTGCAAACTTACCACCATAAAACTTATTTGTTTCAGCGTGCCTTCAGAACGTGGCAAACCCGTACGTTAGTAGGCGCTTGTCATCGATATGAAGTGAAAATGAGCGTTCAATATATTTATTTGCAGCTCATAATTCCACTGGTTTCTCTGTGAGTGGTGTTTATTTAGGTCTTCTGATCTATTTAAGCTCAAATGCAATGAAACACAACTCAATTAAGGAAAATATTAGTATGCCACACGAAACTTTTTGTTACGCAATAAGAATTTACCCCTAATGGTTTGATACTTCTTTCTTTATGAATACAGCACCAGCCTCAGGTCACATTTCACCACACATGCAAGACATACATAAAACAACTTGCTATACATGAAGCTCGTTATGTAGGATATTCGTCATGCACTCCCATTCGTTTGACTGGAATTCTGCCGCCGATTCTTGTTAGCAAAATGGAGCAGCTTTAAGAACGACTCACAGGCGAAGTAAGAGACGTACCATGTATTTTGTCATGCTCACAAATTTGCTCGCCCCAATCGAATTATGTTGCGGTCATTTCATTAAAACACCGCAAGGGTCCAAGTATAAAAGTCGGGTGTTGGTTGAGCTTAGCCGCACAAGAGCGTCGGCATCACAGCTGAGAAGTTCTCCTGTAAGTCCGAGCTGCATCTCCAACACGATGAGAACTTCCCTGAAGGTTGTGGTGGCAGTGGCGGTGCTGGTGGTGGTGCTGGGGATGCTGGGGAGCTGCGAGGGGCGGTACCTCCCCACCCGAGCGGACGACGGTCGCCTAGAGGAGATCAGGATGATACTCAGAGAAATGCTCCAAGGACGAGGCAGGTACTTCAACTCCGTCTACTCCAAGAGGATGATGGTCAGGAGGTCTGCAGAGGAGTTGGCTGAAGACTAACTCCTGTTATGAAACTATGAGGTTCTGGGAGTTAAAATGCTTATGACAATTTTTAGGCTGCATTAGTTTCCATAATTCACCTTCTGTCAACTGATGGAAGTTATTCGAATTTCATATGACAGGATTAAACAATAAAATTAGGATGTAAAATTTCAGTTCCGCAGTACGTTCTGTTTTAATTGCTGTAGCAGAATTTTTTCTCTTCCCTTCCCAATGTGCCTTCGCTAGAAATTTTCTCGTCAAATCCAAGAGCATGTAACTTTACGTGTTCGATGATTACAAAATACCTCACAACGCTAAATAAAGAAAGCAACTCACCAGCCTATGTTTTACTTTCCAGTCCGTTTACTTTGTGCCAAAACAAATGAATGATTAAATTTTCAAAACATAAAAACCCTAATTACAAATTCCAAAGCAGCGAGTTTTACTGTTTGAAGTCAAGGAATTTCAAACTGGACAGAAAAGCAGCAGTTTGCCAAGACATTCTCTTATTCAGCCCAGGTTTGTCAGATTGACTTTTTATGGTGAAATTAGGCCGTAAAGACAACTCAGCATCTGGCAACAATATACTGTTTAAGGTCGCTAAATGCTGAGTATACTTTGCGGTCAAATTTCATTTGAAATAACGAAAACTAGAGAATTGTGACAAAAAAATGTCATTCTCGTCACCCTGCTTCAGATCAGCGTTTGAAACTCCAGTCCATGCGGACTTGGACTACAACAGAAAATAAAATTTGTATGCGTAAAGGTACACATGCCATTTTACAAAGTCGATGAATAAGAAAGAACTAAATTATAATAACAATAATTGTAATTAATTAGCCCTTAAAATGAATAAAAGAAACGAAACAATGAACGAGCCGGCAAAAAGCTTGACAAACAATATTGAAGAACTGATTTAAGCAAATTAAAAGTATTAATCGAAAAAAGCAGTCACCCAGTGGCGTTTTAGACTTAAAAATACGTAAGATTACGTATGAGCCAGCTTGCTGAAATTTATACTCAAAGTGTTGGAAATTCTGGCAGGAGCATCACTGCGTAGGAATGCGATTTGCGAGAGAGAGTATGAGAAATCTGTTTAATGGGGAGTGCGAAACTGCCAAAAAATGAAAACTCAATAACATGAGGCATGCGATCCTGTGAGAGAGTTGAAGAAATGCACATCGTGAGGTCTGCAGTTCTGTAAAAAATTAAAGGTAATCCATAACATGAGACGCAGGATACCCCGAGAAAGGAGCAAAAAAAAAATTTCAACATGAGGCGTACGATACTGTGAGAAAGCAGGAGAAATCCATAGCGAGGCGTACGATACTGTGAGAAAGCAGGAGAAAGCCATAACGAGGCGTACGATACTGTGAGAAAGAAGGAGAAAGCCATAACGAAGCGTACGATGCTATGAGAAAGCAGGAGAAAGCCATAATGAGGCGTGCGATACTTTGAAAAAGTTCGAGAAATCCATAGCGAGGTGGGTGATCCTACTATGGAGAAGTAGAAAAAATCTAGGGAATAAGACGTGCGATATTGCAGGAACGTATAGGGGCAACCCATGGAATTACGGCACCTGAGCTGCGATGCACATATTCTGCGTCTTGTGCTTCAAAGTACTATTCAGCTCTGGGTCTATGTAAATAATAAGTTTATTATGACATATTAATTTAAATGAACGAATTTGTCTCTTCAATCATAACCGTTAGAAAATTTTCTGTTTAACTGCATTCACTCTTCAATACAGACGCAAGGCACTTAGTAGTAAAGGTTGATTTAAAATAATTTCTGTTGTCTGAGCCCAAAGAAGTAAGAACACAAACCCCCAGTGTGGTTGTCTCAAAACAATTCTTCTCATTCAATAAATATTTCTTACAGTAACCAAGCTTCAACTTTCTCCACTTACGTTACTACGTTCATGATCTGAATTTTGCGAAACTTCCACTTCCTCAAATCACGACACGCTCAATTAAATTCGTCGGGTTTCACACGCTGCTCTTAAATGCTCTTATCGCCTCCCCTTTACGAGACGACAGTTACGGAGCCTAGGGTGATTATTTCCACGACAACCGTCCACGATTCTCACTAATTTCTTCACTTAGTTCAAAAGCTTGTGCGAAAAGCAATGCTAGTAACAGGCTTCTCACTAAATTGCTCACTTAGTTCAAAGGCTTGTACAGAAAGCAATGCGAGTAACAGGGTTCTCACTGCTTTCGTCACTTCGTTCAAAAGCTTGTGCAGAAAACAATTCGAGCAACAACGTGAGTGCGTCGTCGTTAATAGTAAGTTCATGAACTATTTCCATGCTATAGACAAGTATTAGAGAATAATCAAATATTGAAACTGAACAAAATTTAACTTTCATTCATTCACGAATCTCGTATAAAATACATTCAATATTTTTTTGATTAAACACCATAGTTTGGAGTCCGCCAATACATCATTGATTTTGAAACAATTCCATTTAATGCTGTACACATTTTCTTTAAGTCTTCACCCAGGTTACCCCTGTGCAATGGTACCTTGTTTTTTTTTCATTCAAATGTTCGGGAGCGTAATACAGAGATGCGCTTGACAATGATAGTTTTTACTACACGAGCAGGTAATGCATTGTCTTTAAATTCGTTTCATTCTTTTAAAACAATAAAATTCTATTTTATTTTGTCACTGGGCTTGTTACTTGTGTTTTTATGATCCACTCTCATTTATTTTTGGTGACAGTAAGATTCAAACTTGTACCTATTGCCTTCAAATTTGCTATAAAGAGGTAATGAACTTATGTAGCTTAATTAATTAAAGGCTCATATTACTTCTAATCTTATCATCTCTTGGAAATGAAAATAAATAGTTCTTTTCAGTGTTTTTTTGTAGCGTTTCGATGACAAAATGCCTTTACTTTAATGCTTCAAAAAAAAGTAAGGGATCAAAGATTAGGATGAATTTCGATTACAATGTTCCAGTGGCGTCATACTATGATAGTAAAGATTCACAGAAAATGATTTCAGTATATTTCTGACCAATTACCTCATTAGTACGCGCTTCAGGAACAGTTTTAATTTCTATACTCTCAGACCGTAAGGGTAGCACAAAAAAATTCAAACCCGTGCTGAGCAGATCTCGAATTTCATGCCCAATCTTAAATTCAAGCCGTCAGCAGTTACCGACATTCACTGCAGTTGAGAAACTCAAATAAAATGGACAATAAACGTCAGTACAGGCGAGCTGTTGGGTCGTACCACAATGAAGTAACTCCCACGCACACAGCCAACTGCCAGTCCAGGTGGACATAATCTACATTCAGTTCTTCCCAAAAGCCCAAGCGAAAAATTGTCGATGCGCTATTTTCCCCAGGTAAAATGGATGTTATGCGGAGGAGCCACTCCAGCGTCACCCCAAATGCATAAAGTACTCAAATTAATTGTCATAACGTCCTGTTGACATCAAATACTTCGTACACTTATATTGATTGGCAAGCGGTGTTGTTATCCATTGGAATTTTAGTCCAATATAAATCTAACAAGATGAACTATTGTGGAGTAGGTGACTCTTGGCCACAATTACTAAAATTACACGTTTTAACTTGTCTAAGAAACATAGATCCTTTCTCTTTTGTATTAGTACGAGTGCTCTCTCCTTGAGATTACGCCTCCTCCAGATGTCAACCAATGAAAGTATGTGTTTTTGAGCATTGGAACTACATTAAAATACAGTATACTTTTGTTTGCGTTCAACTTTTTAAACCATCGTCACACCCTAGTTATTTTTCCTGCAATGTTTACATACGATATTCTATTTTCATATGATACGTGGAAATTATACACGGTAAAAAGGGTATTCTTCAGGTAAATTTTCTTACAACTCGGAAATGTAAAATTAATTTATTCCTGTATGAAACACAGTCATAGTATTTTGAATCAATTTGTTAATTCTTGAATATGCCGCAATTTGGTTGTCTCGAATATACCACGGAGTGGAATTTGTTTTACAAAAATTAAGACAGTTATTTGCAATACACATTGCATAATCTTCTACTTTCGGACTCCGCTTCTAGTAATGAGAAAAAACTGTTTCATTGCATAATGCACCTTAAATAAGCTGTACCGAAATACCTTAACTTTTTGGCTTAGGTCATTTCCTTTATCCAAAAGTTCAAGTAAAGTTTTCACTTAGATTGAAATATTTCACTCAAAAAGTCTAAATATTATAAATACAAGTTTCAGTCATGAATTTCTGGCAGGTCTTCCAACACTCAATGTAGCTTTTCATTTTTCAATTAGAAATGAAGAATATAACTCTCAACAAATTTTCCAACTGTACAACATTCTTTTCTTTCTACCAAGTATTCACACCAAAAATCGGAGATTCTAAGCAACTTTTCATTCGCACATTGCTAGGAGCCCGAGCTCTCAGAATACAAAATTCTGTAGCGAAATTAACAGCGCTCATTGTGTTCTGGTTAATATTTACAGAATACTTACGAAAGAAAAAACTTGTATTCTAATTTCCAATGAATCCTCAGAACGCCAATGAAAATAGCGCTCTAAGTTGACTGTATGCCTACTGGTCAAGCAAATGTTTGACGCCCAATTAGAGAGGAGCGAAGCGGACCGAATTGTTTGTTTTCCCTGGAGTTAAACTCGCAAAAGGGTTCCCCCTGAGGGTGAATAGTCAGGTTTCATTGTAATTCAGCTGAGAGAAATATGACTGGTCTTTGTATGAAGACGTTGGGAAGCACGTGCTGCTGATGGTTCCAATGCGCAGTCGATAATAGTTCTCGTGTCAGCTACTGATGAACACGGCAGCAAACATCGCTCATATAGGCGGTGTTTGAGCAGGACAGTCCAGACGGGAGCGAAATATGAATTGAGAATCACGTGATTCGATATAATATGGAATCAAATACGGTATGATACACAATACAAAAATACTAAACGTCTGGTTAGTTTTACCTGTGCAATGTTGAAGTGGTGGTGGAATATTTGTATATCATTCAAGAGTGAAAGGTACATAAAGCCATTTTTGCCAAATGTTAATAATTTGTTATTTAATTATTCATTATTTAGATAGAAAATATTTGTAAACGATAAATGTAAAATTAAATACCCGTTCGAGAATTCAAAAATATGCTGCAAATTAAAAAAGACTGTAAAACTAAAAGACTCTTCATCACTTGAGTTAGTTGATGAGAGTTTTCAAAGGTCAACAGACAACGCGCAACTCAGCAGTGAAATGAAAAGAAACATTTGATACAAACCCTGCGACCCAGGACCCTATAAAAATTACCCCCGAAGATGAAA
The DNA here is from genome assembly GCA_014220935.1 of Platorchestia sp. MABIK. Classification (NCBI taxonomy): domain Eukaryota; kingdom Metazoa; phylum Arthropoda; class Malacostraca; order Amphipoda; family Talitridae; genus Platorchestia; species Platorchestia sp. MABIK. The sequence goes on from JACJUY010000319.1 coordinate 156,484, forward strand.
TTGAGCAACACTGATAATTTAGATTTCACTAACCCGATGAAAATTTCTGCTCAAACGCAAAAGAAATGTTTCCATGACATAAAAATTTTCAAAAAGTTTAAACTTCGTGATATGATTCCATGAAATACGTAGACAAATGTGGGCGCATATTAACAACTTTCTGTTTCGTGATACTCCTGGCAGAGCCGCAAACACATTATAAAGCTTGATTATCTTCAATGACACAGCCCCCCAGTAAACAAATTGCTAGTAAACTCACCGCCTTATGAAGTCGAAGTACGAAAACAAAGCCTAATATCGATTCAACTTAACACAACGAAACGGAACGCCGTCGGCAGATTGAAACGCTCTCAGGAGATAAATGAGCTGTGGACTTGTGAGTGATGATATATTGCATGATGTATTGGTGGGCCAGGTGAGCAATGGGTGTGTGTGCTCGGGGTGTCTCAAGGAGGCGTCAGTTTGCTCACTCATCGACCAAGACGTCTTTAATTGCAGACCAGTGAGATTTATGAGCAATGGACCCGCTTGCTTGCTTTATGTCGCGATGTTTGAAGTAAGTGAGAACAAGGGACTTCTAATTGCGTAGTCTTAATTAACGCATGCTTGTAGGAGTTTGTAAGTTTTGGTGAAGTCATTTTTAGATTCGTTCATCTTCAAGTGCATACGTGTTTAGATGTGCTAATATTCACTGGAGTACGTATTCACGTGTTGAAAAATTTAGGTGTGTACGTACTTAGGTGTGTGCTGCACGGGTGTGTACAAATTTGAGAACGCAAGTATTAAGGTGTGTACTGTATCCATATTTAGGCCTGAGCTGAAAAGTATGCACGACACGTAATAAGCTTTTTTTCGAGTAATGGGCACAATGCTACTGATTTGGTGTCGTGCTTCAAAAAGATCGGGCTTGGCGTTACTTGCAGAAGAGAATTAGAAGTAGAGGTACCCACGCTAAGAACTGAGTTACGAATACTGAACACCAAGCCGTTATTTACTCCCACTGAAACATTCACATAACGCCCCAAACCTTCAGTTCGTAACATCAATATCACTGTGTGGAAGAGCTGATAAGTACATTACTTGTGGTATTCCTCTATTTCTTCACAATTCCTCTTTCTCGCAAAAGCCTTCCAACAAAAACATTTTCTCAATCTGTTTGTAAAAGTATGCAGTAGATATGGCATGTCTCTCATTCAGGAATTGATGTCTGGCAAAAAACTAATTTCGATGTTCAAGTGTGTTTTTAACATCAGACTTCAAATTTCAGACGAAAACTAATCCTTCCTCCCTTCTGCATCTCTCGTTACCGCCAACACACAGCACGAGAATCGCTGACTGAAACGAGCTCTGAATCCTCTTCAAGTAATATTCTCAAGAGAGGGAGAAGTTCCGTAATGGAAGAACAAACTTTGAATGAAACACAGGGTAAATTTTTTGTTATTTGTTTATGTCTCCACGCTATGCTCACGTGTCGTAAAGAAAAACATTAAATTCATAAAATTCATAGCAGAGTACAATAATTGTTCAATTACATATGACCAATCGCTCCACGTGGCTTATTTTTGTCTCTAATCAAATACGAGTGCTGCGTTTTTAAAGTGCGTTCAAGAACCTTAGAACAGCAGAAGATTTTCATTTTGAAAGACAGAATCATATTTTCACAATCAATAAAAACGAAATTGTGAACATCGAAAATTGCTTTCTCTGACATTAATCAGCCAAATAATCCAAAGGTTCATCAGCCGTATAGTCCATCAGTTTTCAGAACGTTGATCAGAAAACGCCATCTGGAGGCTAGTCCGCCCCGGCGACGTGTTCAACATCCCTCTTCGTGATGCCGGTGTCCGGACTGACGCTGAGCAGCTCCTGCAGCATGTACCTGATCTCCTCTAGGCGGGCATCGTCCCCCCGTGTGGGGAGGTACCGCCCCTCGCAGCTCCCCAGCATCCCCAGCACCACCACCACTGCCACCAACGCCACCACAAACTTCAGGGAGCGACTCATGATGTTGCACGAGCTTGGGACTTCACAGGAACTTCTTCGACGACGTTCAGGTCTGTTCTGTGATGACACAGCGATAGCAGCTTTATATACTCAGCCGTGGGTTGTTGCGATCATCAACTACCGCTAGGTCATCGGTTTAATGGAGTAAACTGACATTTATTGTCTCTTGCATCAGAGTCTGGCTCCAGGCATTAGACCCCAAATCGAATTTAACGGCACTTAGGAATCAAACTCGTTTCATACAAAGCTCGCAGGCGCTATAATATTTGTCACTCACGGGCAATATTTCAATAATGGATGCGACAAATTTTATCAATGGCAGTGGTTCAGTTTACTTTACTCACAAGAAAATATTTCCGAGGCTGGGTATATAAGCCCGGAATGTCTGCTCGTTTAGCACAGAAGAGCGTCAGCAGCTCCACAGTTGAGATCACGCGAAGTTGTACAGCCTGCAACATGAAGACCTGCCTCAAGTTTATGGTGACGATGGCGGTGCTGGTGGTGGTGCTGGCGATGCTGGGGGGCTGCGAGGGACGGTACCTCCCCACACGGGGGGACGATGCCCGCCTCGAGGAGATCAGGATGATGCTGCGAGACATGCTGGAGAGCACCGCTAGGGGCGCCCACGGGCTGGCCAAGAGGGACCTCGTAGCCGTCGGGGCAGAACACTGAATTTTGTCGTCGAGATCACATAGAAGCTTAATCATCGGTGCTGAATGGCGAAATGCTGATATTATTTCCGTCGTCTCGTAGCACACATCACTTGTTTGAAATGAAACAAAATGCACTGTTGAATCTTGTTTGATTTGCTTACCGGGTATGCATGAAGAGATAAAATTGGTATGTGTATTTTCTTTTTCGTAGATTTCTCAGAAAATTTCTTTGGAAAAATGATGCAACTTGAAAAACTTCAACGATAAAGATTATTGGAAAATACTCTGTAGGGGTGGGCAAAATTACCATTAATTTTTCATTTGGTCATCCACCGTGTCTCCTGAAATTATTTCCAGAGAATGAGATGAATGAGTTACCAACTAATGTCTACCTTTCTTTAGGAATGCCTGAAAAATGAGAATTGAATTCGATAGACGATAAAAGATTGACAATCAATCTCCTCTGACTCGAAACTAAAATTAACGTTACTGAATATCCAGTAATCAGTGTTTTATAAACAGCATAATCACCTAAGGGTTTCAATGAAATCATTAAAAACGTTCCTAAGGCTGCAATAAATATACAATTTGACCATTTAGCTGCTGTGGCCTTAAAGGCCTGGAAGCCCACTAAAATACTCGTAACGTTTTGAGAAAATATTACGGGCAATGGACATAAGTTTGGTTATATATATATTCTAAAAATTTGTCTGCGTCCTTGAATTTTACAGCTTTGTAAGGCATTATTTGAAAGACTCGCGTATGTTACTCCATCATAAAAGACAGTGATAGAATGCAAAAATCATTTATCAGTTAATAAGTCATTGACAGATATAAGCTACTAACTTCTTGAGCCAATGATTAAACTTCATACGGTGTAAATACGATGTCCAAGAAGAAGCAAAACTCTTTCGAAAAACTTTGTCGAAGCAACATTTTCTTCAAATCCTATGATGAGGAGCGTTGACATTCTGTGTGAATGTCTATCCAACTTCAGAAATGAATTTCAACTGAAATAGCATCAGGAAAGACAACTGCCTTGAGAAGGCAGTGGACAACTGGAGTTTAAATATTTTGTTTTCGTAGCGCGTGGAAATTCCACACTTCCGTCAGATCTAACGACTACGTCATGGTTCTTGCGTCGCGAGCACAACGAATCACAAATGATTTATTTACTTAACAGCGATCAAAAAGGACGCTGCAACAAATTTTCATTTGCCATTATGAGAATAAAGTTAAAATTTGAAGCTGTCATCCCCTCAAATTGTGCAAGTTGATCCTGTTCGAGGGCCCTCGACCTCAAAAGGAAGGACTCCGTCAGCCGTTAAGAATGACAATGATGTCAATTGCGAGCACGTTCCTCCGGTTCGCCTCTGCGGACAGAAATCTATTCTAGACCTAAAGAAAACAGGTAGAAATGATCTCTCCTTGAGAGGCTTTTTGGTGCGCTGGACATCGATCTTGTTAGTGAAAACGTGGTGACTTTGAAGCTCCTTCCACTTGAGCGAAGAGGGCATTGACGTCTATCTTCAAAAGATGCGATGTGTCAGGCAAGGTCCTTTGGTCAGTCATTGTTATACGTGTCCATCGAGCGCATATTTTATGGCGAAGTTCTAAACTTTTGTGTGGCGATTGCATCCGCGAAATTTCAAACGTGTGTCGAAATCTAACATTGTTTACTGTAGATGTGCAGTAATTTATAACACTAATACAATATATCCCGGTGCTCTCAACTAAGCGTTTTTGAAAATTCTGCCGGAAAAAATTAAAAATGGCTCTCAAGAATGTTCCAAAAAAAATTGAAATAGCGAATTTTTCCGTGTTTGAAGAAACTTCATTAATCTGATTTGTGCTTAGTGCTCAAAAGTTCAACACGTTTCCTAGGAAGAGACCCACCGGAGATCACTGAGGAAATTTTCATAATGCTGCTGACCGACTTGTGGTCACTCGTTTTTTTATAAATACTTGAAGAAAACTAAATGAAGGAACCATCTATTTTATGTTCGTTATTTTCAAAATTGACCTCTAAAATTAACTCTAATTTGATTTGAATATTGAGCTTCAATTTAACATGCCGTAGTTAACGTGTTGAAGCATGAGTGCAATGAACATCGTGGGAGGGAAGGACATCTGAGTTTTTTGATGGATAAGATGAGATTCTTATTTGAGTTTGTATAATAAAAAAGATGATATTTCAATCCAATTAACTTGATTACTGAACTAGAAATATCAATTAAGCAAACTCAATGTTATGCTGTTTAATTACACAAACTGTTCGCTGTCTCGTCTCACGAAACGCTGTAAAATAAAATACGAAAAGCTATAAAATAAAAAACCAAAAGCTATAAAATAAAATACGAAACATCATAAAATGAAATACGAGAGGCTATAAAATAAAATGCGAAACACTATAAAATATAAATGCTGCAGGTAAAATTGATGGTTTTCCATGCACACCCAACTCGTACTTAAAATTTGAAAAGCACCCTGAAAAGCTTTAACCAAAAATCTAAACATGGCAGTTTCCCATGCACATGTTTTACGTACAAGTTGAGCGTGCTGCAGGTAAATTTAAATGAGTCTACGTTTGATCACTGCTGCTGATTTGGGGCTTTTCCGAGGTTGATATCTGATGCCCAATCAACACGTTTAGAGCGACGTGAAAGTTCCTGTTCAGAAGACAACCCTCACGTGTTTTCTTTTCTACGTACGCTTAATTTAGCGCAGTCCATCAGTAGGCTGGCTTACTTTTATTCTAATTTGACATGGTTGCATCATTCCCATTGTTTCGATGTATAGGTTTCGACACTTGAGCATTAATAAACATTTGCCACGTATGTTTTCACGGTGTACGAATACCATCCTGAGTTCACTTTGACTATTTCCCCGTTCAATTACCACAGTTCAGATTAGTTTTATCCCTTCATTGAAGAATGTCTCAATTTATATCATCACAGCTCGTTATTATTGAACATGGTAGATGAAAAAGAACTATAATAAAAATTGTTGGCACGAAATTTCCTTGATTTTTTCATCAGCAGTTCTGTGGCTGTCCTAAAAATCGAAGCAAATTGAAAATTCAAACTGTAATCTAGTTATTCAGAGTTTGAACATGGCAATCGTGACCATATTTCTACCGCGAGATTTACAGAAAAAACGCAGCTAAGAAATAATATATAATCCACTAAACTGCGGCAGAGGAAGAATGACTATTTTTACTTAGTACCATTTTCCGAGTTACCAACATTGCCAGCAAATACGCAACAGTTCCTCCTTTTAGAGACAGGCACATCACAATTGATTAGATGGTGACAATGAAATACATCAACATGAATATCGACCTATCGTTTTCTTCCTTGCATTTCCAATTTTCACAAAAAGCTAATACTTTATGACTGGGCCGAACAAAGTTGGAGCCTATCTATCCGAAAGAAGTTAATAGTATCACGCAACAGATTTTAAATTATTGAAGTCTTGATGACGAATTCCATAAGAGTATCCCAAAATTAACTCTGGGCATTATTTTATTTTCAAATTATATTCCTGAAGACGAAGAAGATTTTATTGTCCTATCATTAACAGCTTCAACTGAGCCTAGAATATGAGCGAGATGCACAAAACTTCTCCACCATCTCACGACGCGCCGCAGGTATCACAGACCGTCGCTCTCCCCGCCAGCGCCTGGCACAAAGCGCGCGCTAATTTACCAGGGATTTAATTAGGGAATTTTTTGCCTCAGTTTTCCTCTGATGAAGAGTCGGATTTGTCGCCCGAGGCGGCGCAAAAATCCATCAATATGCTGAGCAGCGTCTCGGCCAATTATAAAACGCAATTAAACCCGACAAAAAATGTCTCCCGAACTTGTTAGCAATATTGAAGCTTTTATGCATAAATTTTCCGTCAAGAAAAAATCAATCAGAATTTAGCAAGACGAGCTTATTTTTCCTTCCGTAAGTGATGGAAAACAAATGATGTTTTCTCATTTATGGAAATTGGAGTCGAAATGCAGTTTGAACACGAAGATCCTTTAGTTCAACTTAGAATTATTTCAATCCCTGGGTGAATTAATCGAGGCGACCAAGAACAGGAGAAAGCATTTTAAACAAATGACTAAGATCTGAGACTTCATAGCCATAAAAAAATACTTTAATTAACTCATTTTGTGGCATCTGAACACGTGTTAATACCGTTGATTAAAGTTAACTGCTGTGCCTGGCTTGGGTTTCTGCTTCAAAATACAGTAGACGTTTTCTGAGTCAAATAAACTATGACATGAAATTCATCCGATGTAATTATTACTACGTAACATTAAAATATCTCTAACCATACGTTCAACCTGAAACATCAGCAATCATTTTCGCACTATTTAACGACGCAAAACATTCATTTGCAACTTATTTTTTCCCCAATCTTAGCATCACAGCGAATTTTAAAAATTTGTCTCCTCTCTCCAAAGCGTTGCAGTATCAAAAGCATTTTAACGATGATGCTCTCATTTGATGCGCACCGGCACGTCACTGGGCCTGTAATGAGAACTAATTAGCATTCGACGCAGGAACTTCCAAGGAAGGCGAAAGGAAGCAATTAGACCATTGGACGGACCACACACCGGCTAGACTTATTCATTCAATAGCGTTGATTTCATAGAAAACCTGATCTGATATGATAGAAAATTTTCATTTTATTTGCTCCCTGAGTCTTCATAGCTCGAACATTAGACAGCTTTCTAAAATTCGCTACTTTTTGGCAGTAATTCACGTGCATCAGAACAACTGAAGGCGCTCCCAGAAAGCGAGCGAGTGCTGTGGTCGATAATTTTCAGAGCACAGTCATGTTTGTTCATGATGCTGTATGTGCACACCTCAATGTCTGCTTTCTTATTATCTATAATCTAAATACCAAGAGCGGGAGTATACATTTTCCAGTTAGGAATCAGCGAAGAAAAACTGGTGAACAAATTCTTCTCAGTTTATATACAAAACAATCTATGCCTTGCATGAATTGCAAATTGGTATTTTTTTAAAATCCTAATCTCCGTAGAAATGGGACACACAGATTGATATAAAACATGAGCAATACTTACTATGCAGTATTAGGTAAAATTCACGATGATAATGTGAACGGAAGATTCATTTGATTTTTTTTTCAAAAATAATATAATCGTGACAACCAGGCAAAGCAAACTTTGTATTTGCCTATATACGGTTCATTGATTATTAAAATTTAGCTCAGCGTTAGACCACTCTAATAAATTTACCCACTTTAATATTTTGGGTAACATGTTCGATAATTCGCTAACCTCGAGACACTTTTTAATTTTTCCTGCAGATGTCAATGAGTTAAACTCGCAGCTCCTCCTTGACTACATCAGAGCAGAAGTCTGAAGGAAAGCTTTTCTGCTCCTCAGAAGCGAATACACGATTTTCTGAACTCGCCGCCCCGGCGCACTTCCGCACGAGAAAGTTTCCTCGATCTAGAAGACGGTTTCCCTTTTTCTGTCAAAAAGAAAGTCTTCGAAAATAATTATTGAAAAAGACTTTCGGATTAGAATTTTTTAAAGAGAACGCCTGGGTATTGAAATGGACATTTTTTGTGACCTTAAATTTGTCGAATAATATCTCTCGTTCTCACCTAGAAAGGAGGTGAGATTTAAAAACTTCCACTGAGTTAAGTATGCCTTAATTATCACTCAGCAAACTAAGTTAAAAAAATAGGAACTATGTTTCAAATATTTGTTTACTCGTAAGAGACGAATAATTCCGTTAAAAATTATAATCAACGTTCGTTCAAGTTAAAGATGAAGCTAGGCGCTCGATATATGTTTTGTAGTCCAACTGATACATAATATTTTTCTCATGGATTATTGCGGAGAATATATTTCAGAATATGAACGTCTTAAAACTCAACGCGAGGTGCAACAAGCTCTCTAGAACAGCTCCTCTAAACCAACAGCTCCTCCGTCGTATTCGATCGCAAAGATTATTTGCTCACCGTGCGCGTGCAACGCATTCAGGGCCTTTCACATGCGCTGCATGCGGGACTGGCAGCGTCGGAACTGCAGAGTTGCTCAGCTGCAGCGCCTGCAGCCTCTGGGGACGGGTTGTGCAGGGTCGCGTCTTTGTTGCAGTCACTGGCCCTGTCCAGCCCCTGCCTCTTCCCGCTCTCACTGCAGTTGTATACAACTGCAGTGAGTTGTATAAATCAGTTGTATACAACTGCCATTCTCCCTATAGGGAGAAGAGTAAATGAAAGTAAGAAAAGACAGTTTTGTTCCCAATAATATTGATGCATGAAATGTTTATCTTTAGTTTTTAACGTCTTAAAAAACGACCCTGGGTTGGTAAATTTACGTAGAGAGATGTTCAGAGAGTAGCACGAGAAAGAAGGAAAATCTATGAACAGTTTCTTTTGAATCAAATCTATCAACAAAATGTTCAACATTGGCTTTCAAAATGTCTTAACGCAACGATTCTTCGTTGGTAAACTCACTTGGATATGATATTAGTCATGTTAGCAGTTGAGCAAATAGTTTAATAAACATGAAATGTGTTTCCTTGGTTGAGTTTTTTTCTAAGTTTGATACAGCTTATAAATACAAGTGAGAAAAATAAAGACAGTGACACGTTGAAGAACGCTTTGGTAGGCGTTCTCCACTTACATTGCCGTATGAGCTTTGGCTTCTGCGATATGAGGGGTATTGTTGAAATTATATTGGGGGAAGTAAACAATTCTGCTTCTAAAACTAAAAAGTTAACGTGATAGATATTTGCAGCTATCTTTTCGTGCACACATACCAACACGCCTCTGGTAACTAGGTTTAACATGCTCCATCACACAACAAATTTATGATATTTGTTTCGCAAATATGCAGAAACTTTAGATTTTCTGAGTCACAAACGAAGGATTGTCGCTCAAATCTATCGGAGACATTGTATAACCTGATAAAAAATAAAATAAATATTTACGCAAATGAGAGTACCTCTCTATGCTGTTTATCATTCACTGATGTAATTTATTTACAATCTAATACTTGCCAACCAGATTCTGCCAGGCAATTGCAGTTTTCAAAATGTGCGAAAGCATTCTGTGTTGAAATCAAGATTTCATTTCATAAATCGGTGATTGCTGGTGCATTTGAGAGACAGATTGCACAAGAAGAAACTCGAAGTTGAATGAGTTTCGAAGGCGACCAAAATTGAAAAATTGGAGTTTCAGGTAAAAGTCTCAGTGTATCCTTCGTACAAAGTTTTCACGTACATTTCATTTCTGAGATGTTTACGGATAATGATGCATGAGCACAACGACAACAATTTAACGTTTATGCTCAGAATAACACTTTCTGGTCAATATGGAAAATATAGGAATTTAGAACAGAATAATGGTCTCTGACTCGCAATTTTGCACTAACTCCTGTACATTTACGCATAATACACAGGATGAAGGGGCGTAATACACATCATACACATTTAATAATCTAATTAAATACACGTTTCTGTACACTTTTGTTTGTAACACAAAGTAAAGTAATGAGAAAAGGTACTTTGAAAATGCTATTTCAGTATGTATTATAACATGTAATTATTGTTGAGACGCAAAATGACGTCATACCTTGGTCTTGAATTCTTTCGTTGTTTGAGGAATTTTCGTACTCAGGGGAAGCTTGTTCTTCTGTAAAGCACTTGTTATTCAGAGCTTTTAGCCTAAAGTCAGATGAATGCTTAGAGCTAACGACTTCGTGTGTGCCAACGTCGTTAAGGAGCTTCGATGTCATGATTCTGAACAATCGATTGTGCAGCAGTTCTGAGGATAAATTGGTCTACGCCCGCCCTTGATTCTCTAAGAGAAGAAAAAAAAAGTGCTGTGAAAGCAGAAATTAATGTGTGGACCTCTCACAAGAAATGAAAAATTTATGTCAAAAGCTCGCTTCACATTCTGAGTCGGGAACTTCCATTTCGTAGTTTTTCCTGAAAACAGTGATATATCAGTTTTTTCGTAAAAAATTTCATTCCAATTTTTAGTTTAAAGAATTGCTAATTTTTACGTTTAAAAATTATTATTATTCCTAGCATCCCAATTACGGTGGTAAAAAGTTTCATCATTCAACCATAGGGCGACTGTCCTAAATTTTTGCTGTTTTTATACCAATAAGGTCATGCTAACAAATGTCGCCGTATTTAAAGGCACGGGCGCAAACCTGCCCAACATGATCTCCAGAAGTAATTTTCATTGCTGTGAGGTCGATCGCTAATCTTGGCAGGGGTCAAATAAAACAAAAAATCCGATTAGCAATTTTCGCGATGCATGTGCAGATGGCAGTACATCATCGTGCTGAGCCAAGAAGCATCAGAATAATGGATGACATCCCATGACGCACGCTCGCCCACGCACTCGCCAAAGGTTATTTTTGCCACCCATTTTACACTAATTTCACCTGCAAATCCCCTTCAATGATTGACTAGCTAGAACTTGGAATCCGTGAAGCTAATGATAGAAAAAACTAAGCCCAGCTTGTCGATAATTCAGTCGTTGGTATCATGGATTCATTCAAGCTATTTGAATTCCACTGGACCTCATCCGAGAAAGCATAATTTTACTGCCCAGAGGTAGTCAAAAAAGTGAGTGGGTGGTCGTAACCGCTCGACTTGTTTTTGAGACAGCATTGCTGGTAAAATACTATGGATAAAGTCATTAGGGGGAAATTTTCAAACAAAGAGTCGTATAATGATTTGATCTGAACGTATTTCAGCGTTCTTGACGTCATTCTCAGAAGGTATAAATATGATACTTCGCGAGTGGTCTGAGAGATCATTTTATAGGCAAGTGCAGCGGTAGTGCTTATAGCTCCTCCTGCTCCTCGTGACGTATATTTCCTCCTTCATGAATGATGATGTATTCTATAGAATAGTATACATACGTGAGGAATGAAAGCATTCTTAATCCTCAAAAAATATGATAGTCACCTTTTAAGATACACAATTATGCCTACGTTAAGGTTTTTATTTTCACTGAGCGATATTTTGACTGAACACTTTTCAAGCTAATCTATCACTATTCTATAAATTGTCTGAACTTGGTATTCCTACAACTCTTAACAGTACAACGTAAACATATTTTGATCAACAGCTACAGGTTAATAATTGCGCATTAGAACTAACTTGAGTAAAGCGATTTACGACAATCAGCAGAAGTGAAGAGTTGTATACAAGTATATATCTAAATGTATTGTATATATGTACATGTAAAGCAATATTTATCTTTGTGGATATTTTTAAAAAATACCATGATGTGTAAAATCTACATGACTGAAATGCATCTCAGCATATACATGTATTGATCGCTAATGATATTGCCGCATATGTGAAAAAACTAATTTGCTGACCCTGCACATCTTCATACCTTCCCATGAAATTTACGGGGCTTTAGAACAAAAATTTTTATTAAGGTGAGGTAGTTTCAAAGCTCTTATATAGGTGGTGTAGTCTCAAGGCTCTTATATAGGTGGTGGTGTCTCAAAGCGGTTGTAAAATAGTTATATCTCGGTCCTTTAAACACGATGAATACTTTAGTGCTACTCTTCTTTGGCCTACGATTCAGCAGAGCGGTAATCAAGAGCGAGTATTACAGTAAGGTAAGTTATTCACATGTTTCCGCAGCGCGCAATGTTTCTGGAGCTGATCATTTTTTCATGTTTGCAAAGAATCGTTGCAAAAACACAAGTTTACATTCGGGAAGTCTTCAAATGTACATTTATGTTTTCAACAATATTTAGAAGTATTTGTCGTGTAGGAGACATAATCAATCTGATTTGTTGAAAATTTCTTTATAACGTCGCAAAATAGCCGTGGCTGACCGAGAGACTCCTCTCCTGAGAGCATAGTTCAATTTCTTTGTGTCCCTTTAAAGACGTCCTGGCGCGTGCCAGGCAGTTGGGGTGAGTTACTCCCCCGCTTTCTTATCATTAAAGAGATTAGAAATTAAACAAGGAGAGATATGAGTTAAGTTAACTTATTTACATGTAAAGCTATTATTTGATTTATTATCTTATTATAAATTACATTGCTTGTGGGGCATCCTCAATTTACCTATTTATCTCAGGTGATGTTCAACAAGGACACAATCGAAAGTTTGCCCGCTGACTGCGGCGCTCGGAAGGCCATCGCCAAACCTAGGCTCTTTACGAGCAAGTCGATCATGTGCGCAGTGTTCTGCAAGTCCATTGAAGCAAAATGCCGAGTCACCAAACACGCTGGTCAGTTTTTCTATTTTCTATGACAAGTATCTACATGGCTGCCAGGGCGCTCAGAACTATTTCTGAGTACTCGAGAAAATTGGGTACACAAGAGCTGTATTTTCGCCCTATTTTACTCACAATAAGATGGGCATACATTTTTTTAAGTCAAAATTAAGGGTGTTGTGATGTCTGGGTCAAGATTCGTTTAAAAACTCGGTGTTTGATCACAGGAAGAGGAACTCGCCAACTTTTACGAATTGAAAATTACTTGGTTCGTGCAATGTTTTACAACCAATCTAGTGATTGAAAAAATGAGTATAAAAGTTTTCAAATTTGCATATCAGGCAGCGAGTGTCACATCGTCTTTTTAATTTTGCATTTCAGGGAATGATGAGTGTTACTTCATCTATTCAAACGCTTTTCGGATGAAATGCCAGCGCTGGACCCAGACAACCCGATAAAAATGCACACAAACCAGCCATTCATCGGTACAAATTCAAGTAACCCTGACATTGCTGCCGGCAAGAAGATCATTGCAGGTTCTGTGGAATCTACTGGAGCTCCTCCCGAAACCATAGTGAGGATTTCAAATTTTTATGTTTGTTCTTCATGCATTTTACACCCTATACGGATTCTATCCTTGGAATAACAGCGAATTTTATTCCGAAGCTATAGTATGGATCTCAAATTTTTCCACTTGGTCTTGATGCGTTTTTTACTCCGCACGGATGTTGTCAGAATAACATCCAATTTGCCTTCTAAAACTTGAATAAGGATATCAAATTTGTATACTATTTCTTAATCTGTTTTTGTCTTGCACGAATGCTCTCTTTGGAATTACAACCACTTACTTTTGCTCTGCATCGACTGCGTTCAAACATGGATGGCGCTTTCAATTACTACTGCATTCAACATTCAAAATTTACACATCCATTATAAGTTTGATTTGGTAACGAAAAAAAAGTGGCAGTATTTCTCGTGCGAATTGATATGTATTATAAAGAATTGCTGTTCAATCAGTTTTAGAAATTTAGGCTCAGGAACCAGAATTACGGACGCGGTACGCCCAAAATGAATCATTACACAATCTATGGAAATAACTACAAAATTACTAGAAGCTAATTGGCAAAAAAATGGAAATTGCTACACAAAAACAAAAACTTAGTAAAGAATAAATGAAGACTGATGGATAATGAAAAGAAATCGATGCTGAACTAGTGGAAGTTGGTGCACGACGAGAGGAAGGAACATCTCATTAAATGGCAGCAAAAATGTTTTTTCTTTAAATTCTACATTTTTGCCGTTTTTACTATGCTCAACATATGTATTTGAGCGCTTTGGGCCAGTCTGTCAATTGTCCCTGATGAGATAAATCAAATTACTTAATTAAAAATATGGTAAATATTGATTGACAGCTTCAAAGAATTCTTCGATAGAGTTTAAAGCCTCGCAAAAAATTTGACTTCACTTATTAGTGGGTGTCAATAATACAATTACTCGCGGTAACAAAGCTCGTGCGGGAGTTTTAAAGGCTTACATCTGTAAAAAGCCGGAGTTACTTTTCCCTCAAGTTAAAGGAAAGAACATGAGTTACCACACATTTTATCTCCTTGCCCCCGTGAAGAAAAGGTCCTAATTTGTTCAAATTTGTTCAAGGGTCTAAATTTATTAGCTACCTTTACCATTTACCATTTTAATCGATTGCAAGCTCAACAACGGTGGAACAGGCTGATTCCAATCTCAACATCGTTCGAAAAATGGTGATATGAAAAAGAAACTTTTCAAAACTTCATCACCCTAACTTTATGATATAAGCATACGTGGTGCTGTTTTCTCCGTCATAACGCATGTTGGTTGAATTTTCACTGTTTTGCAGGTGTCCGGTATGCAGTGCTTCAGTAAAGAAACGTCTGACCTTTTCTGCACGACGGCCTCTGCCTCTTACTTCACAGTGGACCTGGGTGCCAAAAAGAATATCTCTACCATTCGCTTCTGGACTGCCGTGACGACAAAAACGGACTCGCAGACTCTTGAGCTGGCAGACATTCATGTGAGGATAAAATGATTACTGAAAAGCTAATGAAAATCCTCTTCCTGTTTCGTACAGATAAGCGTGAAACTTCTTAATGATGTGATCGGTATGCGTAAAGCAGCAGGCTCATTAGAGTGACTCGATTTCATTTGATTTATAAATACTAAGTGCTGAAAGAAAAGTTGTTAGGTTTACACAAAAGATCATTCTATGCTGAAGTAGAAAAAAGTAATTCTGTGATGGTTAATGAAAATTTTTATTTCTGATTCAACGTTATCAGTAGATCTTTAAACACAGCTTTTGATATATGTGAAAAGATCATTCGCTCAACTCAAAGCCATTAATGCGTGTTCTCATTCAGTACGAAAAATTAAAAAGATCATAAAAACTGCAGAAAAAATTAACTTTGAACTTTGAAATGAAAATGAGCTAAAACAAACATCGCTTTACAATTCATGAATCAATCGACCATATTCAGAAATCCCAATACAGTTGGTGTGTTTATTCACGTATTTTCTCAATCACATTCCATATGCAATATTTGTAGTCTGAGTAATTACAATTTTTCAGGAATATAGCATAAACTTTTACTAGATGTGTCATGGTTGGCTCACGAAGTCACATGACACAAAAAAACGTGCATACTTGACAGATGTGTATTCATAATATATATATTCGTGTGGAAGTGCATTTTGAGGCAGTTTGACATGCGTATGTGCATCAATGCTGCCGAATATTCACCTGGATCTTGCTGATCGTTCTCTGAGCATTGTACTGTATTACTAAATCATCAAAATTTTGTTATAAATGTTCCTACTTTCATTTTTGTTGGCTTTCCAATCGTCTATCATTGTGGTATATTTAGAGACTAAAATGCTTGAGATTATTTACTCATTTGTTAGTAATGAACAATCATAATTTCAACTTCAATTTACATAAGCTATAAATGATTTCTTATTTGTTGCCTTGAGCACCAAAGTAAGATTTCCTTTTTCTCGACGGGCTTAATTTCGTATAAATTTTTTCCTTACATGTATGGGAAATCTCTGTGCTCCAAAGAACAGATCTGCATTAACAATTTCGTCCTCACAAACAGGTAGGTAGCAACGGAACTATCCAAGTTGATCCTGAAGTGAAGACGGACATCTTCAAGGGCAAGCAAGTCAACAAAAACCAAAAGATGGATGTTGTGTTTGGTAAGACCGACGTTTGCAGCCCTGCAATCATCGCCGAAAGGTTTAACGTATTTTTCACATTTAATATGCCATTAAAATATGTATTTCATTAACCAGACGATGCTGTACGATATCGTTAGATCTAGTACTCTTCAAGCATATATTCAAGTAGTATTCAAACGTTTAATTTACTCTGGTAAATAAGGTTCAATGACGTAAAATTAAAGACAATTAATTTTGTCCGTAATCTTAGAGAATACGTGAAAATAGCTTTAATTAAGCTTTAATTAAGTTCATTTATATACTCTTCAGCCTATTTATACACAAACTGGGAGCACAAATTATTTAATTAACGAAAAGTACATTTTTTCCCGTTTTAGAGCCTCAATATTTTTTCAAATGTGTACAAACATTGAAATTGGAATTTTTAAGTATGGGTTTGAAGGATGAGAATTCCTCAACATCGAGTTTTCATGAATGCTCATTCCAAATTCAAACTATTGGATTCACTGACTATTTTCTAGCTTCCTAATGACTTAATACAGAGCGTAGATGTTTTTGATTAGGAAGAAATCTGGGTAGCCCAACCTTCTATGAGTAATATGTAATAGCCCTTTCTCAATAACGCTGTCCTCGAGTGTAATTGCTTCATTTCTGAACGTATGATTTTCACCTGACTTACTACTTCACCTTTTGGGGAAATCATTTCGTTTAATTTCACTTACTACTTAACAAATTGTGCGTCAAATAAATTTAAATTCATGCAGGTGAAACCAGATTTTCTCCCAAAAATGAACCTATCCCTCTAAAAACAAGACATCGCACCAGCTCACACGTCAAACAGAACATAACGATGATGTCAGCACTATTTTCCAGGATTTTGGAGAAAAGGAACTGTGACTGCTCTCACGACGAGATTTTATCCAATGAATTTATCTGTTTGGTGCATTGAAGCGCCTGGAGCCGATGCTTCCCTCCCCGTATACAGTAACTGAGCTGTGATGCACTCCCACAAGATGCTTCAGGGAAAATTTTGTCTAAGTTTGTGGTGTAATGCGCCAGAGAATTTCCGAGCCAAATTCGAGCTTTTCATTTGAGATACATAGAAGGAGTGTTGAATAAAAATTACCCATGAAGCAGATAAAGGTCCTCATTTATATTGTAAAATATTGTTATTTTAACCTTTTTACGCTCATCAAAAATACATTCGCTATTTTGTTTGATCAAGAATTTCATCCTTTTCTTGCGAATGTCATTTGAGATTGTGAACAACTTCCTGGAAACGTGAGAAATTGGTCCATTTCACTGCATTGACCACAGAGATCTAGTAAAGATAACCTACAATTGGAGAGCCTGGGGCTCTGAATGAAACAAATGGCCGCCGCTTTCGTCAATTGGGCGCTCCTGAGGGAAATGAAAGCGAACTGAAAAATAATATTGCTCTTTAATAATTTGGTGCACCGTACAATCCTAATCATTACATTTTGATATAGAAATTTTTAATCAAATTGGAAACTAAACTACCAACTAAAATGACAACAAAATTTTTGCTATGAAAAGAGAGTACCATTTGATTGTTTTCTATCCTCTTGATTATTTCGTAGCCTTTTTACGAGTGATGAACTTTTCACTCGTTCCAAATTGCCGTAGATAATACAATTTTGTACCTCTTACGAAATTTATTGGAACCTATTGATTTTTTTCAACATTTCTTAAAAACTGATAAATCATTGACACCACTGTTACTCAATAACGCAGATTATTTTCCAGATCCTAGGGTGGAGGGACGTTTCATTTCGGTTGCCAGCGGTGATCGGCTGTGCGTGCAGTACTTCCAAGTCTTCTCGGACCCCATCTAAAGTCAGCCTCTCAAGCCCGTCGTAAAATTGAGAGCACTGGCCAATTTTATTTTGATTTTTATGGAATGAAATTCAGCGAATATGCTAAAATTAGGAATTTTTGAATTTCAAATGAAATTTAAGTCAATTTTTCCTCATGTCTCACGCAGATTTTCCGCTGCGTCACAAAATCTGGCGAGAGGATTTGCACTTGTTCACAAGTTGAGTGAAAAAATTTGTCAGAGATGACGAGAAGAAAAATTTCGCTAATGCTGTAAGATAAATTTGTCAATGACTAATAGTTATAAATTACTGCTATGCTCACAGTATTTTAAAAACAAACCCCGATGTCACGTATACCAATCTTGCATTGATTTTTCAGTGCTACACAATGCCACACAATGCAGGCACTTGTGTCACTCACGAGGGTATCACAGATTCCAGAATGAGGATTTAATAGCCTTTGATTTGTTAAGTAATGCGTACAAAGATCCTCAAAAATTTTGAATTTTATCTTTATGCACAATGAAAAGAGAGTTTTTTCTTTCAAGGAACAAAAATTTTTAGAGTATCTTTTACATGCAATCGATGGCGAAAGATTGTTCATGACAAGGTAAAACAAAATCGTTTTCCATATCCTCTGTAAGTCACTCTTGTTGATACAAATTTGCCGGGGCGTCAGTCATTCGTGGTACAGCAGTAATTCTGAAAAGTAATTTTGTAAACATCACATGTACGCTGAAGCCTCATTGCGTTAGATGAAAAACTCGTACTACAAGCGTGCTCTATATCACGTCAGTCACACACTGCAGCAAGTGCAGAACAAGCGCACGATGTGGTGAGGAAATTTATGACATGGAAGTTTATACTTCCTTAATCATCAGAGTTCACAAACTTATTACAGGGAGACATGTTGGTAGGGTGTGGTTAACTCGGAACCGTAAACTAAGTATACTGTATATTTACGTTACCGCATATACTTCACTCATCAGACATAGAATATTAATAACCGCAATAGTAAATGAAGTCATGGATATTAATATGCCCCACGCATGAAGTACGATAACAAGTAAAGTATTACTATGAGTATTATATCCCAACGTAGGATGCATTGAACACACAATTCTTGAGATTGATGAGGAATTTTCTTTTTGAATATTCATTTCCGTTTCAGTAAAATGAACGCGAAGTATTTCCTGATTAATATATAGACAGAAATAGTAGAGCACAATACCTGCGTAAAAATTTTAATCTAACAGAGTTGTGGAATATTTGAGTGACACCGTTTGACAAAACTTGTGCAAATTCAACTTTTATAATTATATTCGGTGCGATATAGTTCGAATACCTTAAGCGCTAGCAAACCCATGTTACTATATAGTTATCGTAACCCTAATTTAATTTGTGGGAGCGAAAAAGCATGTGTATCACAAAACTCACAGCTTTGCATGTGAGTTAAAATTTAACTGTATCAATAATAGAGAGGTCAACGTGCGAAAACGTGAGTTGGAGTCACCGTCGCAATGCAGGTTGTGGACATGCTTGCGTGTGTATTGAGTATTGATATGCTATTGTATGCTATGCACAACTCTACGGTCGCACAAAAGCTGTTAAAAATAAAGCACCCATTCTTGATTAAATTCGTTTTAGTATTAAAACACAGAAACGAAATTAACGCGTGAGGCACACTCATAAACAAAATTTATGCGCTTTAAACCAACTTCTCCGAAATTCACTTAATGGATGTTTGGGCTCCGCAAATGTTCTGGATGCAAGGCAGAACATATTCTCTACAAAATTTTCTTGGTCCCTTAAAATAACGAAAACTTACTTTCACAAGTACGAGGTCACAATTTATTCATTTTTCAATAGTTATTTAGCAAGTTTTCCAATGGGCCTCTTCATGTCATGATGTCTTCGTTAAAATTAAATTTTATTTCATTTGTCTTTGATGTTTACAGAGCGTTTAAGAAATTTTTCAATGTCAAGCAAGTATGTGCACAAGCTGAAGTCAGGACGACATCAAAACATTTCTTGCAACAGTTTACATAGAATTAAAATCATCCCGATCATGTATAAAATCTCAAGTTTTCAAATTATTCCAAGCCTATTTTTTTAAATGAAAATTTCTTATCTGGTACACTTCTTGCATCACTTGCGCTCCATCGCAGACACTTTAAAAGCCAAAATTTCGCAGAACGAGGACAAAATAGAATAAGAGAAGCCCTTCAGCTTGACACATTCGCTAATCACAACTGCATGTCAGGGCGGACAAAAGCTCCTTATTGCAATGCAACAGAGGCCGGCAGCTGCTACAGCTCGACCTGCAATCTCCCCTTGCCCTCCCAGTTACAGGCAGCTCATGTTTGTCAACGAATCGATTGACGCAATCCTATTACGGAAACGTAGGTTACTTATTAATGTCGGCGCCTCTGGTGAGGATTCGCGTGCAAACACTGGGTGCTCACGTGCAGAATGTTGGTAGGAAGTCTCTGTATTTTGATTTCAAGTAAGCAGAGTTTAATGGTCAAACTAATTTATGTTTGAACTCGATGAAAACTGAGTCAGAAAAATTGTCCCAAAGGGATTTCCCTTAATATAATTTACTGCTTTGTAGATAGTCGGGAAAAATTTTTCTCTCCATTTTCTGGACTTTTTCATCAAAAATTAAAATCCTTGTGCCTCTCAACCTTTGGCAGATGTTGAAACGCGTCAGTCTTTAAACACGTATTAGAAAAAAAAACAAGCGTTGGGGAGCAAATAGAAAGAACTTTGTAAAACATTCATTTAGAAATAAGAGAAAACAACACAGCGTCAACGTTTCGACCACATGAGCAGCTTGAGCGATGATCGTCTGCGTTAAGCGGATAGCGCAGCTTTGCATCGGAGAACGAAGGACTGATCACTTCAGTAATCAATACTTCAATATCAATAATATGACAAGGCAGACGAATAGATGTTGTTTTCAAGTTAACCGCTAACAACTACGCTGTTGCAAAACACAAATACAGATGGAAATTTAACAGGTAAAAACATCAAGGGAATTCGGAAAACAGAAGCGCAATGGAACCATAGTAATCGTTGTTTAATTTTTCAATGTAAGCGGTACCTGAATAATGGAATGAGTCTCAGAATAGTAGGGTATTACGGGAAGCAGCTCGAGAATGAACTATTACACCAATTTCTGCAGTCGTATTCTGTTCTGAATATTCTAACACAATATCAACAGATTCATTTTATTCATGAAATACAGAATTAAACAAAAGAAGCATTCTATGTTTTTTTATGTTACTGAATTAATGATCATGGTGGATTTTCCTTTGTTTTTCATTTTTGTTGACGGGCTTATCCCACGCTTTGTGTTCATCTGTTGTGTTCATATAGCTTTTTGTTATGGTTAAACGTGACTCAATATTTTGATACAGTGTTACATCCCTGAGGCACAGGGAAATTCATTCATTTCTTTAAGAAAGCCACTTTAGTAGACTACATTTACATTGGGAGCAACACCCAAGAAAAACCCATAATTCTCCTCGGCAATGCTAAATCATAAGGTAGCGCATTTGGCTTCGCAGGTCGAGTTATAAATTTCAGTGGTAAGTATTGGTATATTTCGAGGATGGAGAGCCGACAACCAAGTTGTCATCAGCTGAATGTGGCTCATGAGCTGAGCAAGGGGAACTGTTCTTCCCATAAGTAATTTTTCGTTCTCTCTTGCAAATCAGTGATACCGTGCGAGGTGCCACACTTATAATTTTTGAAAACCGCGAGGACATTTAATGTCACTGAATTTGTAACAGCGGGGTGCTGCAACCAAGGAGGCGAGCTGTGAAACATTACACTGCATCTGATGACTGTCAGTACACTTGTAGTTTTTGCAGCAATTTTCTCGTGACTAAAGAAACAAAAAATAATAAACTCAATCTTTATCAGATGGAGAATTTTTACTACATTGTTGACGATTGGAATTTAAATTTCAGAAAAATCAAATTCTACATTGATTGAGGATAGATGTTTATATTTTATAGATGGAGTCACTAGCTTGAGAAAACAGGGGAAATTTCGTCACTTAAATCAGTGTGAACTGTAAAATCTGTAGGTCAGCATTTGAAGTGAGAAATATAATAATGATTTTGGATCCAACGATAAAAAGTGATGAATATACATATCATTGTCATGGATGTTAAAATATGATAACAAATATTAAAGGTCAGTTATAAATGATATTTTAACCATATAGTAAAACACCTAGAGAGATTTTTGCGAGAAAATGCCCTTTTCACCCAAGCAAATTTTTTTTTTACATTGACGAAATGATCGAAATTCGTTCATTAGAACACCAGAAAAGAAAGCAGAGAAACCTGAATGATAAACTCGTACAGACGAGATGCGATGACTTTTATTACTGCAAGCAAATCAACCGCGGCCGAGATCAATCTGAATTCCAAGTCGTTGGAGCGTCATAAATATGGAAGCAGTAGAGCGAGCGATGGGGTCACCCATGGGACACCCTGAGAGAAGGCCTGGAGGTGGAAGAGTTGTGAGGAGCGTGGGTGTGACGCTTGTCTGCCGCCCTTGTCATACTTTATGCATGGAACCGAGCACCCGATCTCGTAATTCAAGCATAAAAACGTATTGGTTTTTCCTGTCTATGAATAAATCATTTTGAAGTTTTCGCTGGGCTACACTGAGTTAAATTTTGTCTATTGGTACGGAGTAAACCCACACAGATATGGATTAAAATTTGACCTATCAATCAGTTCAAAAGGAGAATTAGCTATTTTTAAATTTATTAAATGATTTATATAGAAATGTGCAAAATCAAACATTCCATTTTAGGTACAAGTGAGTAGTTTTAAGTTATAATGAATGCATTATTTCACAATTCCTTGAATTAACCCATGCTATATGAATGTGTGAGATCAATATTGCCCGTATACGCTACATTATTCACTTTAAAGTAACTGATGTCAATCGTTGTGCGCTGCACTAGATAAATTATTTTGTAAATGAAGTTTCTAAACTTTGAGAGTCAGCTGCTACTTCAATGCAGAGTATTTCATTTCTCTCTCGATTACATTTTCTTTTCCAGCAATCTGGGAGTCTCACGAAAATTTCTAAGAGTAATTCCAAAATCGAATCTTTTTACTCTGCCTAAAAAAATACGCTCCAATTATCTTGGGTTCTGCCAAAGAAATGAGAAACTTTAGAGTAAGCCAGCCTCTATAATCTGTCATGTCTGTCTGATTGTGACCGAATTTGACAGACGCTCCAGAAATCGGAAAAAATGTATTTGACATGACACTAATAAAGTAATTTGCTTCATTGTGATAATTCTTCGATGTCTGATGATTAGCTCTCCATATTTTTTATTAGAAGTGTAGTAGCATAAAATGTGACTAATATTTTTGTCACCAGGAATTCCGCTCTACAATTCCGGAAGGATCAAAAACGTGCAAAAAAATTATTGTTGATCGTCATATTCGAACATTTTATTATGTATCTCAGAGATGATTCATAATTTACAAGGTTCAAGAATGCGGTATCAGAAAATAGTTTCAATTCAAGTTTTTACTTTCACAAATCACATAAATCTAGCTCTTTTTCTCGATCGCATGTTCAGGTCACGGCTGTCCACAATTTCCAAAAATATTAAATTATTAAATGTTCTATTTCTGCAGTGATTCTTTAATCTTAATTTTTGTTCGTACAGCAGCTGGACACATGAATAAAAGATTCAAAATTACAACTTATTTACCATCAAATAATTGCCATTAACGAAAATAGAAGAAAATAGTCCATGAAAAATCTTTCTACTTCTACCCTCCAATCATAAGTTTCGTGTTTTTGCTCTCAGCTGATTTAAACCATATATAAAAGAATTAAACTGTCATTCAGTAAGACTTTCGTATACTTTTAAAACGTTTCAAACTAATGAAACCGTGAAAATTAGATGTTCAGTCTGCACTAGCATACCTACAAATACTGTATCCAGGCCGTGAGATAGAATTAGTTCTATTTAATTTAAATCAATAGTTCAGTAGCAGGCCGGGTGCTGTCAGTGCTCTCATTGGCGAAAGGGTTGTAATTCACGGACCAATGAGCCCCCGTGAGCTGCACAATATTTCTGAGGCCGTGTTCCAGGTTTGTGGTGCCTACAATGGATTGTTCTTAGAACTATTGTGTTGCCCCTAACATCATCAATTGACTAGAAACAACATAAACTTTGCGCTTATTCACCAAACTCAGGAGTAAAGTGAGCTCTCGCTTCATTCTCTCGAGCCGCTGGGCATTAACGGCACATGAATGAAGAAATGCTTTTATGTAGCAGCCGTACTGGAGAACGGGAGTCGTCTATTGTTTCATTATTCTCCTGGATATTATTAATTTTATGTTGAGGATGATTTTCTAATGATAGTGACAGATGAAAATGGACACGAAAGATGAGATTTTATAAAAGCACACTTCACCAGTATTGCCCAGCTTGATTTACTGTCAGAAAGTTCATTACAAGCTTCACATCAATCTTAATGATCGTAATCAGGCTAGAAGGCTTGTATTCCACACTCCCGATGCTTCAATCAGCAAGTATTGAACAAAAATTTGCTCTTTTCTTCAAACAACTGAAAAGCAATACAATAAAATAACACCCCAGTTTTGTACAATTCAGCCACTACCTACATTTGTAAAGTTGCCTTCATCCCAACACACGCGTAATTCAGTTTTGCATAGCAAAACTCGTCAATTTCTCTCAAAATCCTCCTCAACACTTAGTGAATATTTTCAAATTGTTGTAAGGAATTTCATGATGTTAGTAAATCTAATAAATAATTACAGGCATTCGAACATCGGTCGTGTTCTTAATAGGAATTAGATGTTGAGCAACCGCGATGCTCTCCCCACTTTTCATTAAATGCTCATCGGTGGTTCGGAGGAAATTATTTGGTTCGCTTAACCTGCTGCTCTAACAATTCTTTTCTCAATTAAAACGTTCAGAAAAGATTTTCAAACTTACCATTTTGTTTGCTTAATTTTATTTAATTTACCTTTTAACATTTTCTACAATTCTGGTCTGAAATGAACTTTCTTTCTACGTGCGTTCAATTCCATAACTATTAGTAGCTGATGAAATTTGAAAGAGACATTACTTCGTATTTTAGCAGAGATGGGCATTTTTGAGAGATGTTGCATTATTTCTGTGAATTTTTTCCCAACCAGCGAACTCAAAAAAGTAGGTACCAACTACTTTGACACACACTACTTTGACAACTACTTTGGGAGTGTGGAATACAAGCCTTCTAGCCTGATTACGATCATTAAGATTGATGTGAAGCTTGTAATGAACTTTCTGACAGCAAATCAAGCTGGGCAATACTGGTGAAGTGTGCTTTTATAAAATTTTATAAAATTTAGGTCAGATCTGCTCTGGAAATTGTACCACCGTTTTTAAAAAAAGTGAAATCATGAAGAAAATAATAACACTTGCAAAAAATTCGACTCGTCAATTTAGCATTATGCGAGGATAAAAAATAATGGAACATCAGCAGTGGTTCATAGGTGTCACGGTATCGAAACAGAAAAGCTAAACCTACATTTTAATTATTGATCAATAATTCAGGGTTCGTTTCAAAAGTAAAAGAAAAATTTTGCCCCTCAGTTTTCTCTACTAACATATGTGGAGCAGTGTACTGCATGCAAAACATAATTATATTCACAATGAGATGCATGAAATGTCTCACAACTTTTATTTCTAAGTGGCGCTGAGAAAAGGCTTAAATCCATTGTCCCTTCGTATTCGAAGCAGCCGGAAAAAAATAATTTAAAATACCACTACTGTATTTCTAAAATATATGTTTGCTTCAAACTCGGGTACATTTGCAAGTACTATTCAAATTTTTGGAATAACGATAATTATTAAAGCATTTAAATAGCTGGGTCCAAATTTTGATAAGAAAACAACCCAAAATGTGCTGTCTCGAGATGCTGAACAGTCCTCACGTCAATCTACGAACATCTTGTAACATTTCTCCCAATTTTTAACAGCGCTCAGGGGACGGTCGTCTACCGCCACGTAACTGGAGATGTTTGCCGCATCAGTGGCCATTTGTCGCAATTTAATGGTCCACCATCAGCAAAAATGAACGCTAACGACCCATCCAAAAGTGGACCATCGATGTAGCACTCAGTTCACGGAGCGGCCGCTGTGACGTGTCTAAAATAATGGCAGCCTTCTGCCGTCACGGAGAGGGCACTTCTAAAATCGCACTCCAAATTTAAAACAACGCTCTATTAACATTTCAACTGCAAATCAGGGGTGCAGGTCATGCGTAGAAATGAGCGTTGCGTCCAGTATACGTCTGTGAGATAGATCGCTCCCAGAACGTCTACGAAAAATTGATGCTTATATTTAGAACACAATTTTAGATTAACCCTTCCCTGAGGTACTCGTACGCGTGTTTGTTCATGCACTGCACTAAAGTGTTTTTAAAATAAGTGTTTATATTGGCTAACCAACGATCGATTTTACGACTTCTTTGTGAATTCGAATTTTGAACTTTTGGCAGAGTGCATCTTTTTTGGTTGAAATTCACTCAATACATCACGATAACAAACAGAAGTGATCTACGGTGTATAAGATCATTTTGTTTCTAAAGATACCAAATGGAATAAGGGTGTTGTCGCCCTCAAGCTCATAACCGTCGTGTACTTTGAACAAGATTCACAATTAAAATTCAATGTATCCGATCGGAAACTATTAAAGTAAAAATGAAATGCAGTGGCTTTTTTGCATTTCACATTTCCATGTTTCCTAGCCCATCTTAACAATCGTTACCAGTATTTCCAGGAAAATACCACGGATCTTTTTATCGAGTTAAACAATGGAGGGAAAATTTTAACGTTTCTCGCTGTTCTTGCATCCCATTCTGATTGCGCACTGAAAATTGTTTTAATTCATATTTGTCACGGATTTATGTTCCTCAATATCTTTCTGTTTGCATTCTTTTGAACCCAATTACTAAGAATACAAGCAATACAAAAAAGTAAAACGAACACAATTGTATCAACAAAAGATAAATAAATGTCAGACTATGCCTAAAAACTAGCAAGAAAGTAACGAGAAAACGAAAAAATACACACTAAGAATTCACTATTTGAAGGGGGTAGGAACTAAGCATATTATTTAGGGAAGGTTTTCCTTTAAAAATATGAAGGGATTCTAAAATTCGTAGGTCAAACTCATTGGGAGCGCTATCAATGACTTTAAAATCTTCCTCACGAACTACTTTATTGCACTGTTCAGCATGGTTGCGTACGGCTATATAAGGAGGATGTGCAAGTAAGTTCCCGGTACGGTGGCTCCTACCGCGGTGTTCTGCTATTCTTGTGTAAATACTGCGTGACGTCATCCCGACGTACGCTGATGTGCACTGCACACAATTATATTTAAAATGACACATGAACGCATTAGACCAGGGATGGATTCCTTGTGCCGAAAAAAAGAAACTATTTTTGCCTTATTAATCAAAATTACACGCAGGTTGATAGTAGGAAAATACACATCAAAAAGAGACTTTAATTCACGGGCCAGTTTTTCAGATGGGGAACCAAAGTAGGAACAGCAGAACACCGCGGTAGGAGCCACCATACCGGGAAGTTACTTGCACATCCTCCTCATATAGCCGTACGCAACCATGCTGAACAGTGCAATATAGTAGTTCGTGAGGAAGATTTTAAAGTCATTGATAGCGCTCCCAATGAGTTTGACCTACGAATTTTAGAATCCCTTCATATTTTTAAAGGAAAACCTTCCCTAAATAACATGCTTAGTTCCTACCCCCTTCAAATAGTAAATTCTTAGTGTGTATTTTTTCGTTTGCTCGTTACTTTCTTGCTAGTTTTTAGGCATAGTCTGACATTTATTTTTCTTTTGTTGATACAATTACCAAGATGGTGAGTTCGGTCAAAATATCCTTAATTGATATTATTCGTCCAAAGTCTCGTTACAGACGAATATATCACTGACATATTAACTTAGCGTTGGATGCTTTCTTAAATGTAAATCACAAGATGCTTCAAAGAGAGGTTGTCTCTCTATATTTAAATCACCATTGCAGAAATGCTCCTTAATTTATACCGATTATTTACGCTTCATTCTCAATTAAATTATTCGCTACGGAGGATTTCACTAAAAGCTCAAACAAAACTTCTAAGAACACGGCCACGTTATTACAAAATCATCCGTGATCTGTGAAAAGCTCAACTCACCTCAGATCGGAGCTGCAAATCAATTCCACTTCTCTGTGACGGAAGAAACCCTTCAATTATATTGACCATCTGGTGGCGTGAGATCAAAATTCTCAAAACCTTTCGACGACACAAGAATATTGCGGAGTTGCGCTCAGGTCTCGGCGCGCGGTGGCGGATGGCTGGTGATGTCAATCTGGAGGCAGAGGCGGAATAAACAGGACTTTCTAAATTTTGGTCAATTTATATGAAAAAAACATCCATGTTCATTCCCGATGGTATTGGTAGCTAGCTGACAAATAAATATTATATGAACAATTTACGCCAAATGGTGATCTATGATAAAAAATTCGTTTGACATTGGTTCGTTTGGTAACCAATAGTTCTTAAATTTAACTAGTTCGCCACCATAAAAACTGTGCACTATAATTGGCCTGAAAATGCTCTCACGTAAAATTATATTAAAATTCAGCCATACCACCTATATGCTGTAGATGGCATTAAATATGCTTAACCCTCTACCGCCTAATTTTTCTACTCATATTGCCGGTATTATAACCACCGTTATTAGACGTGGCTCTAGCATCAGGTTGTCTCCAACATCACATTAGAGACGAACTGCAACTCGGCAGTCAACTTCAAAAAATACATAAGAGCATCTACTTGACGAGAAATAAAATATACGAGCAGTTTTTTTGAGTGTACCCTGTGGGGAACGTGAGGCGGTAGAGGGTTAAGTGACCTAAATAAACTTTCATTTTTCGGTTGAAATCTGTGACTCCACGACTTTCTCGGCTTTATGCGTTCCTGACAACAAATTGTATAACCTAGTTCGAGTTTCACATGGTATCTTGAAACCCAGGAGTTGAAGGGCAGTCGCTGAACATAATTTGGTTCCATAGAGCGTTGCACTAACACCCGTCCTCGTGAACAGTAGCCAGGCTTCGTGAAAAAACGCTCGTATTCAAATGGGCATACGGCGTTACTTAGAGAAAATGGCCTCGGTGCGCCGTTTTCATTGAAAGGAAGGATAAAAACCGCGCGTGTGGGGAAGGGTTCTAAGTAAAGTAGACCCATTAAACGCTATTTATTAGACAGAGGCAAGTGTCGCCGGGGTGTCGGCTTGGGGTGGACTTTATCGCATCCCAAAACTCGTGTAGACACCGCCTCCACTCGACAGATGCTGGCCGGGGGAGTGAGACTTATCCCTCTCTGAGAACCCGTGTTCTGCCTGTACAGGTGGACGAAATGAATGGTCAATGTTGCTAGTCTTCGAGTTCTGTGAGTAGTAGAATACAGCAGGGCAGAATATTGGGAAGTGTGGGACGTGATATTTGTAAGATTGTAGAAACGGATTATTTTAAGAGTAATTTTTCATTAAATTACAATGCAGAACTGATGATTAGAAAACAAAGTCTAAAATCGGTCATCACTCTACTGCCGACAATTCGTTCTATGCCTACTTATTTTATTTATTTATTTTTTTTCGCTATCACCATAACCTGATTTTTAGATTCAAAATTATTCCAAAATTGATGTATTCATTATGCAAATTCGAAATTTGTCATCTAAACTTCCATATAGAATTTTAATGACACAAACAATTCAAGTTTACTGTGTCCCAACTCTGACTCTGAAGGCAAAATTCCCCACATTTTCCCGAGGTGAGAAAAAGCAGACGCGGGATCATTAACGTAAGAATCAATCATTCATCGCGTCTTGGCAAGATTGCTTCCCGTTAATGGGACTGAAGAGAAGGGTTCGACTTTCTTCATCACGCGGACAATTCTGTCCCACAACGCGTCCGATTAACGAAGAATGTAGATTGAAAAAACATATCACCTTGTGACAGACGAGAATGTCCCCATTTAAGTTGAACTTCATTCTGTGCTGGATTCGATGTTTCGAACAGTGTTCATTGACGGCAAATCTTACGTAGAGAACCTCACACTCTCATGCATGCTTAATTTTCTAGTAGATATTAAATTTTAAAGCACCACTCTGTAGCACCATAAGCGTTGCAGTCATCGAATAATCGAACAATAAAAAACGAAACCCTTCGTTTATAATTCTAAATAAATGTATGATACTGAATTTATTGCTCAATGTCATATTACTGAACTCTTTGCTAATCTAATATTCGCAAACTTCCCCACATATGGGAAGGTGCATCGTAAAAAATCAAAGGCCAGCGCTTCACAGCATTATTTTGGGTCCTATTTTGTCGACCGTGGACAACCACCTCGATATTGACTGCAGCATTTCGAAGTGTGTAACTTAAGCTGAATTTTTCATTTCATACATGATCATCGTAAATATGTAATTAATGCAAGGGATGAGCAATGAGGGATGGAAAGAATTTCAATTCACAGAAACACAATTTTCTCCCTCATAACATATTCGCGTTTAGCATGAATGACATCGTTGGTATTTAAGTTACATCGGACAGACAAGGCAGACAAGTGTGTTTAAATAATAACATTCTAAGGTAATACAAGGAAATTTAGGGTCACTATGGATAATTTCAGAGAAACACAAATGACGTACGACATTCGATAAGCAGAACCGTTAATGAATTTGAAGTGATCTAAAAACCTCATAAATGCGTAGCATATTACTGTG
Organism: Platorchestia sp. MABIK; assembly: GCA_014220935.1. NCBI lineage: Eukaryota > Metazoa > Arthropoda > Malacostraca > Amphipoda > Talitridae > Platorchestia > Platorchestia sp. MABIK. Next base: position 187,284 of record JACJUY010000319.1, read on the forward strand.
ATCTTAACATGAACATCACAGAAGTCCGTCTCCCCAACTCTTGAGTTTCTAAAGGATCTCGAACACTGATGCCTTGTGATCACGAAAACTGAAACTTAAACCCCTTTTAACTTACTACACCATGTATGAAAAAACACAAATGAACGCGCTCAAGTCAAACAAAACTTACTAAAAAAACAATCGAGCTATGCTTTACATTTACCATGGCATTTATTAAATAAAGTATGATTCAAGGCCTCATAATTCATATCATTCCCAAAATAAGTAAAGTCTCACGAAATTATTACATGAGGAAAAGATTCGTGCGCGTTATAGACAGCATCGGTAGCGGCCCTCCAGCGCCCATGCAAATGCAAGCGCGTGTGGAGCACGGGAAGCGCGAGTGACACGCTCCCACCGCCCAGGAATTCCGAGGGCCGTTTACTGTTAACATCCTCACGTTAAAAAAAATCGAGGGCTTGCTCCACAATAGGCTGTAATTTCTCAGTATTTAGCCCTGCTTCATGCTCTCACATAATTCATAATCGTCCCCTGATTTTTTTTTTTTGTCTTTTGACACCAAGAACTATGAATTCGAGCCATTGAAGTTTAGAGGGATTGAAAATAATAAATCACTAATGAAATTTGGTCAGAAAATATGGAGGATCAAATTTTACGCAGTCACTCTTTTTATTAACGAATTAAATAAATAATTTCAACCCTATAACTAAAAATATGCCTGATATTCTGTAAAATAAATCCGGCAACGGGGGAAATCAGAAAGTTACCGGCAACCCTTAAGAACTTAGTTCGTCAAACAAAGGAACAAGCTGTACTGAATTATTTCACATAGAGTTAAATTAAAATCAACAATTTTTAAAGCGGTGACAATTCCTTCGTTCAACTCACACAACAGCGATGAAGATAAGTACATCGCTGTACTGAGAAATTGTGTAGGTCTACGAGCGTAAGATTGATTGTTTTTCACTCTACTTGTTCACTTGTCAATACTTTTGATCAAAAAATTATATCAAGTGCTCTTAAATGCATTTGAACTCTGCTTGATTTATCTTCAATCTATAATTCACCCAATGATATCTTTAGTTTCAAATTATTTTTATGGAATTTCATGCCGTCTTCATTCGGTTGTAAGCTAACTAATTTCATCTCCAAAAGATTTTTGTCAATTTTAACGACATTTTTGTTTGACCGTCATTTTAAAGCTTGATACGTTGCTCGCGATACGACCCATCGATGAGTCGTTGGTAAAAGTTTTACCAATCTTTTAAAATTAATGAGACTTAATGGACCCAATTAAGGTTTGGTTTTTACAAAATTACTAACAGCCTTTGACTTTAAATTTGAGTTGAATCATGAACTTCAGTTTACCCCATCGCGGTCAACGTATTAATTTTTTGGGTATTTTCTGTTGTCGCACGAAGCTCAAATTTATTTTATTTTCGGATACCTAAAAATTATTGCGACATGATCCAAGCGACCTCACAAACACTGAAGGCACTTCTAATTCTGTTCCATCCTTTCAAAAATTCCTTACTTTGAAGTTAAAATGAAATGAGTTCCTATCAGATACCACGGTGTCGGATAACGTTGTAAACTTCATCTCGTTCAGCAACATTTACCTAAATTCAAAATTGACTGCTAGAAAAAATACAACCTAATATTACATTGGACTGCAAAAGTGAGTTTAATTGAAAAACAATACCTTTTCATTTTTCCAATTACTCTCCAACAAATGTATTTTAAACGTATGGTAAATTTTCCCTGCTACACGTAAGTAGAACACAAAAACTATCAGACATCGTTTAAGTGCAGTTCATGAAATACGTCTGAAATTTTTGAAGAAATTGTAAGGGCAATGAATCACAAGAGCAAGCCTCTCTAAATGAACACACGGTCGTATTGATTTTGATGCTCGAGTCCCAGTCTTTTGTGCAGAAGAGCAAATAATAAATGCTACGTAAAATGCGAGCTGAATTTACTTCCCTATTCGCCATCCAATCTCAGATCACAGTTGGAGGCAGATATGTCGGACGTAGGATGCTTTGTTGTCCCGGTATTCTGAATTGACTCAGAATTAAAGTTTTCGAGGACATTTTTACTTCCCTCCAAATCATCCCTGCGAGGAGAAGAATTTTAACTACTAAAGTAAATAAATCATCTAAAGCATTTTGTAAGAAGCAGAATCTGCAATTGACGTCCATTAGATGGTAAGATAGTTTCAAAATAAATGTTTCCAAAATTTCTAATATTGAAACTATTGTATCGTGGGCTCAAATTTTAGCACACAACGTTTAATTTCATTTAAAGCTTTTATATATTGATATATGTCCGCCCACTGACCAAGCAGTCTAGCGAATCTTTTCTTCCTTGCTATCTCTTACGGTAACGCTAATGCAGACTCACCTTTAGAAATAACTTAATGTTCGTGCTTCGAAAGACATAGAATTTCTGCAGAGTTTAATCCATTATCAGTGAAAATATTTACAATTTACTCATTGTGCTAAAACCATGTAACTGTCCAAATTTCTAATACTAAAATCGAGAAGAACTGCTCTCCATTTGTTTTTTATTTGAAATTTTGATTAAAAAACTTCATGCAAGGTAAATTTCAATAAGAACGATCAATTATCGTGAAGAAAATCAAAACATCTAAATCCGCTGTATATAGAAGCGTCGATAAAACGACAATGCCCTTCCTGCTGGAAGCCAAGCACTTAGTTCGAGAAAATATAACTTTCAGCTAAGTTGAGTGCTCAAATTATTTGCCAGTAATTTTACTGCCCAAAATTTTCCCAGTGGTTTAATTTCATGCGTCAGCTCTGAAGACGGTAATCTAGCTACCGCCATATTGGTCATATTAAAGCAGCTATAACGTTAGAGAATAATCCCTATAATTTAGGGGCTGCGAAGAGGCGACAATCGCGGTAAGATTTACGATGCTCTGCTACTCAGTTCGCCTGCTTTATTATTCAAGAGAAAACTGCATAATTCGAGCCGCATTTTCCTGCTTGACGCATCGATTAAACTGCATTAAATTACAACAATAGATTAGAATTTCACACGTAGGTGCTATTTCAGCACGTCAAAAGAAGGGCCACGAGTATACGGTTGTAGTTATGAATTTAAATAAGCCATACCTGGCATATCTCATCAGTTGCGAAGTTTGTAACAGAGTTTGTAAAGCGAGGCATTTTTCATGTAACAGAATTTGAAGGTGACGTCTGTTTGATCGTACTATTATTGATAGAGTAAAAAATACAATCTTTATATAATTTTAAAAAAGAAAGAAATTTCAGGTAATTCACAAGTTTTGCGAGTAGTTCTAAAAAAATTCCAGTAAATTATTCTCAAAAAGCAGAGAAAAGGTTCGTTATCATTGCCCTGCCAAAACATGAATTGTAAGTAATTTGCAAAATTAGGGAACAAGGTCGGTAAAGATTCAAATGCTAACTAAAATTATTCACATGTCTCTCTGTTAGAAGGGTTATTTTCTCTTTAGATAGTTCATTCCATATCTTTTGACAACAATGGATATAACGCAGAGCTTCGAGCATGTATTTTCATGCGTGCCTAAACTGTGATATTCTTCAAATTTTACTAGTCACATTCAGAGGCCCTAAAAACTACGGATCCTTGACTAACTTGCCATGACATTGTTCGCTTTGAGAGACAAGTTCTTCCTCAAGCGCCGTCATAAAAGCAAAGGCTTCTCTAATAAACCCAAGAGGGGCAGGCCAGAATAATAACACAGCACCGCCACGCCTATAAAATATCGCAGCAGTATTGTGTGGCGCCGAAATTCTAATGGCAGTTAGTCATGTGATAGTTCTTTCGCTCGGATTGTCGTGGTAGTTCCCGGTGGTTGTTTGTGGTAGTTGTTCTTCCGCTCGGATTGTGATGGCTGTTCTAGCACTCGGATTGTGATGGTAGTTCTCGGTGGTTGTTTGTGGTAGTTGATCTTCTGCTCGGATTTTGATGGCTGTTCTTGCGCTCGCATTGTCGTGGTAGTTCCCGGTGGTTGTTTGTGGTAGTTGTTCTTCCGCTAGTATTTTGATGGCTGCTCTAGCACTCGGATTGTGATGGTAGTTTGTAATAGCTGTTCTTTCGTTCAAACTATCATGGTTGTTCTTCCCCTAAGGTTCTGAGGGTTTTTCTAATATCTGTTTTTCCTCTCGGACAATGATGGTTGTTCTTGCGCTCAGATTGTGATGGTAGTTCGAGAAAGTTGTTCTTCCACTAACAGATGTCTTATATTAACGAGTTACGAGGTAAACTGGTTATCACGCATATATAATAAATAAGGTAAAAATTTGCAGTAATGATATTTTTACTAATCCACCATATGCTTCTCTAAATTTAGTGGTCCATTGCAAGTTTTTCCATGGCCTGATAATTCTCAAATGCCGTCCTCTCCTACGATGCCTAAAAATTAATTTTAATTTTAATTTTATCACACTTTAAATAGTGATTCCGAGATCTTTTCTCAATTTTCTAACGGTAGAGATGAATCACTAACAACACTCAGACTGTCAAAGAGTTACTACTGCAATGCTGCTTGTACTGTAGACAAATGATTTACAGTATCTGTCTGTTAATGAAATAGCCAGTACTTAATAAATTTAAACTGTTCTAAGTTTCAAACCTTCAAAACTTTGATTTTTCATCAAACACAAAATGCTTATCAGTGTATCGTGTTCGTATAATGCTTCTTTATCGTGTGCTTCTTATTGCATCGTGCTCCTATTATATTACTGCATCACTTATTTATTATTGTATAAAGCGCTTATCATTGTATCGTGTTCCTGTTATATAATTATAACGTATGATTATTATTGTTCCTATTATATAATTGTATCATGTTCATTTTATATATGTTTGAATCATGTTCCTATTGTATTATTGTATCGTGTACATGTTATTCCTTTGAATCATGTTCCTATTATATTATTGAATTGTGTTCCTCTTACATAATTGTATCGTATTCCTATTCAGAGTGCTTGAGCAATCGCAAGGTGAGCGTCTCATAGAAACATTTCATACTTTTTGGAAGGTTTGCAGTTCATTTTCGTACATTTTTGCCACTAATGACCATATTCAAACGTGGGCTTTTGTATAAAAATTCATGCGAATTTTCAGAATCATCAGAAGAAGGAAAGTATTCTTTTATTTTTACCGTGCTCGACACGGACCTAAAAAGTACTTACTGCTCTGAGTGTTGTCAAATATTTCTGTTCTAGATTCTGCGCACAAAAGCGAGTGGATTTCCAGGGATTGAAATAACGGCAGAATTTGACTTGTTTAAAGTAGGCTGAGAGGGAGACGAGAGTAGGCCTATTTAGGCTGTGTGGGAACTGCCAGCTTGAGGCTGTGAAGTGCACTTGCTTGAGAACAATTAAATTTTCCCTAAATAGCTACTTTGTAAAGCGAGTTACTTAAATGCTAATAAAAAAGTTCTACGTATTTTGAAATATTCAATCAATTCAAAGAAATTTAACTAATGAAACTTTTGTCAATGGGCGACTAATCACGTAAATTGGGCCTGATCTAAGGAATATCATCATTTCATGTATAAGCTAAGCACTGGAGAACATCCTGTTCGTTCCATTTCAAAAAATAGCCTATGAGATTCAATAATAAAACATAGCCTTCGTTACTATTTATAATATCTCAAGTGTAAATGATGCGCTGAACGATACCTGCAAATTTGAACCTTCGACCACAGTCCTCATGCTTCTGATACATAACTACAGGTCGGCGGAACCAAAGGAAGATGACTGGTTTTTACTCCGAATTTTTATAGTTTTACACCTCGGTTTAAAAAGGTGGACGACGTCGTGATGACCATTTGATAGCAGCGATGTAACCGCAGCTATTCACTCTGCGTTCAATAAAGCTCTAATAACTTTGTTTACTCCCAGCTTTTGTGTGTTGACCCAACGTCTACCGCGCCTACCCTCGGGAGGCGATATTTACTGAACGACCGAATGGCATCCCATCCTGAGAGTGATATGGTCGATAATAATCGTAGCCATAATAATACATTCTTCCACGCTGTCCCTTGATAGTGAGGCCCTGTGGAATTTGAGACGCTCTTTTACGACAGATTGTACGGTTACTTTAATTGCCAGCCTGTGAACCGACTGTTTGCACACAAACTTGACTTCTGACGGTTGCAGCTGGTCAGTTACAGTGCAAGCTTCTCTCAGGGATCGTAAGCTCCGCTATAAAAATTTTGTGGCCTTATGTATTGAAGCTATATAATTTTCCAGGTGAACATTCTTTCAGGAAATTTTGAGCAGAAAGAAAAAACGAAATGTAAGAAAAATAAACAGTGAGCTTCAGGTTATTTTCAAACATTATTTCACTGTTTGAAATTACAGAATCACACAAAGAATGAGCCTTGGTGCTTATTCTGCAGGTGATGCTAAATAGAGTACCTTTTATTCTTTGTTAAACTAATAGGAACAAAATAGTTTATATTATACAATGATTCTTCTAGAAAATTTACTAAACAAATTCTGTATCGCTAGTTAGGTTAACTTAGGGTAGGTAAATACGTCAAATAAATACTCGTGTTCCTTGAACTTTTCTTGCTACTTTTTGTAGCAATGGCAATCACTTTTACAAAATAATACTTTCATAAACCAGGATCACATGTTCTATGCGTTTTCAAGGCTAATCAGATATTTCATCAACTGATTTTTTCAAACGCCTGTCTCTAAGGAAGTAAAAACCTTTGGGATGCCTATTCTTCAAGTTGTAGGAGTAAAATAGTTGTATAAATTTAAGTTGGATGCAGAAGTCAATACTGCATTTCGAAAAGGATGTGGAAGCCTAAAATGCGGGATTGACTGCTGCACCTTATATTTTTACCGCTTAATTCAAATAACAAAATACTTAGATTCGTGTTTGCAAAAGACTGTCATGAATAAAATATTCTTTCGCATCGAACAAATCATGTCTCAAAACTGACAAAAATTGTTCCACAGTCTCACAAAAGGTTCATGCTTTTTCAAAGAAAATTATTGAAAATAAATTAAACTCTGACAAGTTATCCCAAATACGAGTAACTACACCCAACTACACCCTGAGCACTAGTTGCTCTGTGATATAAATTTAGTCACTTCTGCGCGATTTTTTGAGGGATTTATTATTACTTGTATTTACATGCAGAACCCAACTTTAAATAATTTGATGAAAAATATACATTTTGATATTTTTCTCTTAATCATTTGTTCAACAATTGACATGGCTATTTTAATACCCGTGTAAGTTAACCAACCAAGGATTTTTAGGTTACGAAATTTTGAAAACCAATGATGGCTTTTGTTTTATCTTTACTGGAAATAAGCCGTTTTCATTTTTATTTCTTTATTCATGAAAACTTTAGTGTTCGCACAGTTGAAAAGCTTGTAAGTAACATGCCCCTCATCTTTTGGATTACATTTCTTGGCAGAACATTACACAATGATTTACGAAAATGCAAAATTTTCGAGTGAGTTTTAATCTTGGAAGTGAGGTGAAAGATCGTCTAAACTTTATCAGATTTAAAACATAGTTGAAAATGTAAACCATCAAGTTCTAAAATGAAAACACACATATATATGATGCGTGAAAAAAATTCTTGGACAAATTTGCTGTTAAGCAGCTGTTACATTGAGGAAGAGTGGTCTCCCGTGTAGCAAATGTAGCAAAATATTCTAGTGTGATGATAATTATAATTAAGACGATGAAGACGTGTTGAAAAAAAATGAGCGAAATGTCTTTCTTTCGAAAATTTCTTCTTTGCGGCACTGAATAATTTTCCAGCTTGTTTATCTCGTTACTGCATTCTCGAAGCACCCACAAGATTTTCCTATCAAGTCCACACCTTGACTTCCCATTTTACGGCAGCCTCACAGTTCTCGATGCTGAAAAAAGAAACATCGGAAGAAATTCACCTCATGAGCGGCTGATGGAAGAGTTGTGTCTGTATCACACGTTCCATCAGCTTCGATCTTAGATGTCATTTTTCAGTTAGTGTACCACGCAAATTTTCCGGCTTTCTGCGAAGGTCATCGCTCACAAATTGAAGATAATTTTTGCACAAACAGTTCATTAATTTCAGAGGCTTGAATCACGCACAAAATTCAGCGAAGACTAACACTCCTGCAAAGATAAACTTATTAAAAAAAATACTGATGATGTTCTGAGGGCAAGTGATACAAGCTAATATTAAACGAAACACACAAGAGGCATGTAGGCTTATAATGGGGTATAATAATAAAATATACAATTAGTACACAAATGATAATGGGCTATAATGGGTTGGCACTTAATTCAAAATACACTTTAGGCAGCAGAAATGAAGAATCTAGATTACGTGAGATCTTTAACTGAAATTATTCATTATTTATTAAAGGTATAGACAACATGATTTCTAATCGACCTAAATTCAATTAGCTATGTGTAGAAATGTCTTTTGTATTTACTGAAATAGATCTGTTGGAGAATTATGTCAGTTGTCTCACGTCTAAGGTGTTGCCATTTTTAACGAGCTCTAGAGCTACTTCAGAGCGCAAAAAAAAAATTTTACACTACCCACAGTCTGGCTCGACGGTTTCATTTTCAAAGTTTCTGAATCAATGCAGAACTCAGAGTTTACAAATCGACTTCAGTTTTCAGACCCAAACTGCCTTGTCTCACGGAGTGTGTCACCGCAAAAATATTTGAGACATGGGAGCCCCGGTGCCTGTTCAATAAGAGTGTGTTAATCAGTGGAACGCGTTGTTCACTATTGAGCTTTCGTGACACAGAAAAGAAATGTGTGATTAAAGAACGGCATGCGAAATAAATGCAAAACTTGAATATAGATTGGTGCTGAATGATAATGATACAGGGCGTGTTTGTTTTCTGGTTAAACAGAATGATTGCAAAAGATGATGAATTTACTAATTCATGATTTTGTACGACGTTCCGCAGTGTGCAGCAATCGTCCATAATTTCGACTACAGTTAAAAAACGGTGTTGACATTTTCTCGTCACTTTATTCGGCTGTGGGATGGCTAGTAGTAGTTTTTTATTTCGCGTCAGACACATAAAATTCACCTTTCTCGCACGGGTCACGGAGAGATTGAGGAGCAAATAGAAAGAAACAACTTGAAATTTCGCGTCAAAAATGCTGTAGAATAAATGACCGATTATTTCAAGGCAACTCAGCACTGCACTGAAAGAAATCATCGACTAGATCAGGCATGTAATTTATGACCGAATAATTTCACAAATTTCTCTGCTCTGTCAGAATTACATTGTCTGCTCCGTTCATATTGTTTGTTCAACATATACACGCGTGATGCTCAGTTCAGTCGAACACGCAGCTCGATGGATTGTGAGCTGTGTAGTACGCAGACAGCTGGCGAGAGTGCATGCCGGAGTGCGCCGGTCCGTGGTTTCTCATAATTTTTTATTACCATTACCATGATTATTATTATTACCATTATTAATATTATTATTATTATTATACTGGTTTAGCCAACGCAGCTACCGCAATAGTCCTACTTCAAATTACTCCATATTTTGAAAAAAATTACTCTACTTTGATAAGATTCGATTTTTTCATGAAACTTCTTGAAGCGAATTGACGCCGTGGTTGTGTGGAGAGCTTAAACTGTGTTCATAATCATGCTGAATACCTGTAAATCATGTGTATTGATAGTGTGCACATGAGTACAAAGAGTACACTAATATTTGGTACGAAATTTTATCTTTCGTGGCACTGCATAATCTTCGAGAAATGCGTATAGCGTTAATGTCAGTCAATGCTTGCTTGTAAATTGACGGTTTCATCAAGTAAGTATCTTTTGTGCTAATGAAAACAGTAAGTTACTATTACGTGCTGCTATTTCTAAAGACTGAGCCGACACATCATCATTACGGAAGTATGTGCCTAAATCTTTTAACATGCCAGAGTCCTTTAATTACTACTTCCTGCAGTGGGTTACAAGTTTTTTAGTATTTATTCAAAGAATTAATGAAAACGAAAACGGAGTTGTCTCACTAGCGTTGGTGAGACAGGTACTCTAAAAGTTTATTTAATTATGTTCGAGTATATTTCATGCAGATGATTTTGCGCTATCCTGAGAGTTATCTTTCTTAACATGGCTCTGAACGAACTTAATTTTGAAAACACAAATATAATTTTCTTTTATATGATACATGGCTCATTCTCCTCATGCCAATTAATCTTTATGCCAATCAGCAATAAGAACCATTTGCCTTTCTGAAAAATATTCGATAATTAATCGCTCTAAAAAATTAATCTAACGAAAAACGAAGCATTACTGAAATTTAAGAACTGGAAAATCTCAATTTGCTATGAATGGCTGGAATAAATCCTCATTAGGATTTGGAATGATATAAAAGAATGTGGAATGAATGATATTTTCTGTTTTCTCACAGCTACAACACATTCATGTGCAAGTTAGTGGTATTTTGTGTTGCTCACGTAAGGTTTGCCTAACAAAATACTACGAGTTGCTGACTCATGTTCGTCAGTATTCCAAAGTGGACCATCAATCCCAACCGGACATGGTCTTCAGCAGATCTGCACGGTTACTAAACTATACGGGCCTCTTTTTTGTTTCTATAATTTAGCTGGTGGCAGCAGTTCTTCAAGAATTTTTGTATCTTAAAGAAACTAAAAATTTTTCTGAAGTTACTTTAATTTAACCAAACTAAAAAGACTCGTGTAGAGAACAGAACTTTAAACGGTCCTAGCTGTAATAATGGGCCACAAAATTTCGTGTCGATATCGATGTTAAAACCACTCTTTCAATATAGTCCCTGCTGTATTACGACACTTAAAACAAATCTTTGCATAACACACAACAGAACAAATCTAAATATAAAATGAACGACGAGTAGCAGTAATTCTAACTCTTATGAGTAACAGTGACAGGGTGACAGGAAGGCTCATTTAGGTTCATTTTTATCTTTGACACTGATTTGAAAACTGCATGGCTGCCGAACAGACTTCTCCTATGTAATCAATGTTCTGGTATTTGGATTTTAAAATTTACAAAAAAGAAAAAACAAGAATGAAATACACAACCTCCATTGAATCATGATCAGCACTTTCTAACTAAACATCGCCCCTGCAGTCAAATTCAAACTCTGTTGTCGCGTGAGTTACTTATTTAGCGGGCACGTCAATGCACAGACATTGCATTAGAAAATACTGTTCGTATTTTTGATTCGTAACGTTTTTCTTTTGGACTTTCTTATTCGATTTTAATTGCGATGGATATTTTTTTGGCGAGAGTGCTGAAGACAGAGAAAGAAAATATTCTGAAACGTTTGCTGGGGACAATGTTCATTGTATTCTTCATTATCATTGTGTGTGATAGACATTTGTTTGAAGATAAACCGTATTTGTATCAGTGATGTACTGGCATATGTGAAACAGTTCATCCAAGGTCAATTCAGTATCTTCAATTTCACTTGTGGGAAAGCCTAAACAATATTTCTTCTTATTTTGGTAAAAGAAACAAGATTTCACATTTCCCAAAAACATGCTTCAAAAATTGAACACCTCGTGGCATTACTCGCCCAAATTTACACTCTCTCCATCTGAACAAGTTTTAAAGCCATTATTTTTACCCTGTTGCAAATCCAGTTACCCATCTTATTTATTGGTCGACATTATTCCAGATTCTTGTAAATTCTTGCATCGTGTGCACTACATATAATAATTGGACTCGTGAATTTGAAGTTGAGAACCAGAAGCGTCTACACAAACAATCCGGCTCGTGAATTTGAAGTTGAAAACCATGAAGTGCGAGGGAATTGCATTTTTTCCGACGGTGGTTCTGCTCATGCAAGAGTTGGCGGTGACGAGCGCAGGCCTGGTGGAGTCGAACCTCAACTCTCGAACGGAAGTGGAGGTTCTCGGGCTCGCGGTGAGCACACATCACGCCCACAAAAACTTTACTCGAGATTCGCGGTGTAAGTTGTGAGGGGCTGTGATCACAGGGAAAGAGAGAAAAATATTGACTTTATGTGTGAATTGTCTCGTGTACTCCTGTTGTGTGTATAAACTTGACTGGTCTAATGATAACTTCGTAACTGAAATGTTATTAAGCTGTGTAGAGATGACTTAAATGCTGAAACACGATTAATATTGGCCTGGATTTCGATCACAATATCACCAGATCTTATACAGCTGAGAAAAGAATAATAGTACATAACACAAAATGCCAGTAATAATTAAAAGACCATCTAAATTAGGTAATTAGAATAGAGACAACGGGGTTTAAAAGTTTGAACTTAAAAGGGAAACCTGAAGTTTTCACAAACTAAATCCGTGTTTTAAGTTTGAACAATAGAAGTAATTGAGAATCAAAATCATTGAGTCAAGTAACTCAAAGAGAGAGAGGTTGATTTCCCCAACATTTTGTGACTAAAAACATCGTCATTTTACTAGGAGAATGTCATTTTGACAAGTCATCGTGATGATTAAAATAAAGTGAAAGTTTTACAAAATTAGAAAATTAGGTTCTGAATAACATGAGGAAGCAGAAAAGCAAGTAATAGAAGACAAGAAAATGAAAACTATTTCTGTAACAAACGATAGAGGAAAATTCTTTTTATGAATATTTATCATCCGCTTGAATGTGCTGCAAAAGGAAAAACACTTCGTTAGATTTACGTTCACAAAAAGAATGCAACGTCTATAAATGTGCATTGTTGGAAAAGAATGCGACAGTAAAATTGAGCTCAAACGTAAAATGCATTTTCTAACTTTAGGTACTACAACAACGTAGAAATATGGAACAGTATAGGAAGCCCAAAGACACGACACCTGACAGAATGAACTCAATAGCAGGTGCAAACATAGAGTTCGCTGAGAATCAATCCTTCACACTCTGTAAGAAAGTTCGAGGCATGCTCTGACGTTCTGATTTGCATTATGGTTAGTTTTAGATCGTTAACTGCTGCAGAAGTGGAAGATCGTAGCGAGGATTTATCCTTCTACCATTACAGGATGTTTGCAAAATCCTTGAAATGCTTTGTGAAACTAAATTGGGCTACTGTGAAAATCCCTTTGTTTTCCAGACAGTGGTTACAAACGTTAAGAAATGCCATCTCTTCTAATTCTATTTCGGTAATTTCCTTATTTATATTACGCTACACTGAAAAAAGTGTTTGTTCCAGATGACTTACTTTTAACATTTTTGACTTCTCCTGAAATTAATTCACTATTATACGTCTTCGGGAGCCAGTTTTTCAAACTAGGTTATACTGTCCCAATAGTATATATGACATCTTCAGGAAAAGTGGCGAAATAAAATCTCAGGTGATGAAAATAGACATTTCACAAAACATGTACCGGGTCTCCGGAAAAAATGTCCTCACTCTCTTAATGCCTAGCACTCATGTAGTTGGTTTTGATGTAGGTAATTATTGCCAACGACACAAAAATAATGAGTTAAATCAAAAATAAAAACATTAAATTTGAAAAGAATGAAACGTTATGATAGGAAACTTAGTTGCATTTGAAAGTGAGCTCAAAAAATATATGGGTAATCTTCAGTCAAAGGATAAATATATTTTTCAGAACACCTTGCATTTAGGCCGAGGCTCTTGGATCGTAAACACTGTAATTTGTAGAGTTTTACACTCTTGCTCTTCACCTCAAATAAGATATCCCCGGCCCAGCGTTCCAGTCACGCTTGTTACACTTGCTCGCCTCAAAAGCTCTCAACACTCACTATACTTGCGCTACAAGCTCACTTTACATGTTCTCCACGCTCAGAACACACATGTTCTGCTCACCACACCTGCACTCCACGCTCATTACACGCACACTCAACGCTCATGACACACACACACACACTCCATGCTCACTACACGCTCACTCCACGTACATTCCACTCTCATAACGCACACTCCACGCTCAATACACATGCACTCCACGCTCACTGCGCATGCTTTCTTTCTTCATAACCAACTCAAGCTAACTTCTTTCCTGTATAATTTATGATTTTTGACACCCAGTGCTGAGCATATTCTTTGGCGGCTAAAATAGAGACTAAGGCGACAAAGTTAGAGTAAAATGGGCTCTAATTCCCCGCATCTCTACTAATGCACTCTAAATTAATTCATCTTAACGTCAGTCCAATACTTCACAACCGCTCGTCTACATAAATACCCTTCTTTGTTCACTAATCTATTTTGCTGTGCTCTTCAGGTTAACTTCGCTTAAAGAACGCTCACATTATTGCAATGATACACTGCTACCGCAGCACTTCTGCCGCATTAGTCCTGCTGCGCTACACTTATTAACACTTTGACTGTGACTTGCGCCACCGGTGGTACACGGAGGTAATATTTATAAGTTGCAAATTCAATTTTCATAAAAACTTAATCAAAGCTAAATAAAAACACCATCAAGTTCACGTTTGGTATTTTCAACATAGTTTACTACAATTGTCTTCAAATTTGAGTTTTGCATTGAACATTTTGCATTTAGTAGTCGCAGTCAAAGTATTAAAGCAGCTGCTATGCACTCATTATCGTTGCTGCAATCTTTTCGATGTCGTTGCTACATTCCACTCAATATCGTTGCTGCACTTCACTCATTATTGTTTCTGCAGTGTCCCAACATAAATATCGGGAATTAATCTGTTAAGAAAAAAGCATCACCAAGACCTTGGTGGCATATATTTACCGCAATAAACGGCAGAGTTGACCAAAACTCATTTTGAAATATCATATTAAACATAAATATCGACAATTTTAAGATAAAAAACAGAAATAAATTAAATCAAATATGAAGATTTACAGACTATCTCCCAGATAGAAATGTGAAACTTTGTCGTACTCTAAAAGACGTAAAAATTGAATATGTCACTCGAACATTCAAATATTAGGCGTCTCACTCCTAGACGGAGTCGTGATGAGCTGGCGGCGCGGGAGTGAGAGGTGCGCATGCTGTTCCCAGGGTCGGTTTGGGCTGCAGAAAAGCGGACAGTGGCGCGACCATTGAGTTTGTCAGTGCACACTATGATAGTTTTTCAGCACGTGTCCGACTTTTTTGGCTGAAATGTAGCCTTTAGAATTAGATCCGAACTATTGTTCAGTGAATGTTGATGTTTTAATCAATCAAATTTGAATCAGAATATCGATAATTGACTCCATAAATTGAAATGCTAATATTTTACATGAAAAAGTATTTTAACAGATTAAGTTCAACTATTCAATATTGTGAAATTTCAATCCAATTTTTGGACTGCTTTAAAAAATTGCCAACATTCAATAGTAAAAACATATTTCAAGTAAAGGTTTCCAGTACGTTGGGACACTTCGAAAAAAAATCCCTAATTCATTTATATAAGATTAAATCCAATATGTTAAAAATCATCCACTTTTCATCAAGGTCAACCAGCCTTTTTTATTTCAAAGTCCTTGCTTATTTCGAGCATTCTCTTTGAATTGAATTGCAAGTCAGCACATGATCAAAAAGTCAGCATTATTTAAAGTAAAGGACATTGAGGTTCAAATACTCCCTCCCCTAAAAATTGTTGCAACTGGTCTAATAATTCAATAAAAAAGAGAGAATCATAAAAATGGTATAAAACATTTTTTCATTAAAATATATTCTCGAGACTGTAAAAGACTCGTAAAAAATGGAAGTTTTGAGCCTTCGCTCATCATCAACAATACGAATTCGAACAAAAAGTCATCTGTAAAATACAAAAAGAAAACAACAAGAAAAAAATGTATGACAGCAAAATGTATGAAAAAATGTTTTATTCCATTTTTCTGATTCTCTCTTTTTTATTGAAAATTCGAAAATACCGAAATAGCTTCTTTTGGTCTAATAAGTTCTGCATGTTTCCATCAGGCAAGTGTCGCAGATCTTGTCTCGCTTTTCTCGGCTGCCACAGCTTCTCGTACGCTCGCGGAACTGGCGACTGCCGGCTGCTCACCCAAGCTCCCATAACCAACACCCAGGCCGATGCCAACGCCGTCTACCACTACAACTTCTCTGCAGGCAGTAAAGTTTTTTTGGTGTTGCTTGTGACGAGAAATTTGTCGTTCTATCTATAATGAAATACTTATCTTGAATTACTTACCCAGTAATGAACTACTACTTACAAACGTCAATAGGTATTATCAGATAATCCCGTGTGTGACGGATAGTAATTTTTTAGATTTCCATGAGAAAATCAATCGCATCGTTGGGAAAAGTTATTTAATTTTTTATTTAAAATTTGCGCCATTGCTCGCTATTCATTTTGCCTACCTGCCCTCTACTGAAAAACGCCTCCCTAAAAATTCGTTCACATTTTGAGGTGATCCAGTCATCAAGTCAATTCCCGATATCATCACGATTGTTGAAGCATTTGCATGAAAATGTGTGTGATGTCACTGAAAACAAGTGATACAGGGTAACCAAAAATGTTCTGTCCATTTTTAAAGGAAAAAATAAAACGCTTCACAGTATGTGTAACTCATGTTTAGTGTTCGAAGTAATCGCGATCGGCATCCAGCACCTTCTGCCAACGTGTCTCCAGCTGTTCAATCTCCTTCCGGGAAAATTCGGGGGGTTTTGGATGCAAAGAAGTCCTTGAGGGCTTGGCTCAATTTTGCTTCATTGGTGAAGAATTTCCTACGAAAATGATTATCCAGGGAAGAGGTGGTAACCGGATGGTGCAAGGTCAAGTAAATAAGGTGGATGGCACAAAGTCTCCCACCCAAGTTGCTATAAGGTATCCCTGACCACTCGCATGACATGCGGCCAGGCGTTGTCATGGAGGAAAATCACACCTTTGCAATTCACCAGTGCTGGCTCCTTCTGGCGCAATGCCTGTTGCACGCTTTCCAATTGCTGGGAGTATAGGTTTCTAGTGACCGTTTGGCCCGTTGGTAGCAGCTCATAATGAACCACTTGACGACCTGTCCACAAGACAAAAAAGCATAATCTTGCGCGGGTGCATAGGCGGTCTTGCGGTGTGAGGGACAGCATCCTGAGGTGACAACCAATGTCTGAAATGCTTAGGAGTTTCATACAGAACCCACTTTTCATCACTGGTAAGCACTCGATTGAATAAGGATGCGGTACGGGGGCGAGAAAGCAGCGATCCTCAGGCTGCCACTCGTTGTCTCTTGTGGACCTCCAACAGCGTGTGCGGAACCCACTTGCTCAGTTTGAACGTCTTACGTAGGCGGTGCCGATGAACTGTTTCATCGGAGACTTTGAACTGTTTTGCAAGTTCACCACACGTTACACTGCTGTCCTGCTCAATGACCGCATTCAGTACTCAATCATTCAAGACCTGTGGTCGTCCACTGCGAGGCTCATCACGGAGGGACAAAACTTCCTACTTGAGTTTTTGAAACGAACACCTTGCAGGACTCTCATTCACAGCACTATCCCCAAGCGCTTGACATATGCGGCGACTTGATGCAGCTGCTGATAAGCCAACTTGGAAGTCGG
The DNA here is from genome assembly GCA_014220935.1 of Platorchestia sp. MABIK. Classification (NCBI taxonomy): domain Eukaryota; kingdom Metazoa; phylum Arthropoda; class Malacostraca; order Amphipoda; family Talitridae; genus Platorchestia; species Platorchestia sp. MABIK. Next base: position 204,763 of record JACJUY010000319.1, read on the forward strand.
AAAGCAAACAGTCCCAAACGAGATCTGTTGACACTTATCTCCATCTCCACTGATGGCCAAGCACGGTGATCGCGTTTTTATAACGCCTGATGTTCCTACTTTCGGCTGTCCGAAGCTGAAAACAATTGCTCCTCGCATTTCGTATATATTTCAACTAAATTCAATGGCTAATCAAAAAACATACATAGTTTTTTTATTTTTTGTACGTTGAACAGGCTAAATTTGAGAGCACAAGAGATTCGAGAAAAGTTCCTTGCTAATTACAGAAATAGGATCTCCGACGTCTTTCTCGAGCTGTTTTTTACTGCAAAATCATTTTTCTTAGCCTTGCTATTGAATCTGGACGTTTTTCGGTCATTGCTTCATTCATATTGATCGAATACAGAAAGCGAACAAAATTTTCTATTCACTACATTACATAAATTTAAACAGTTACGGTACACAACACCCTTCTCATCCCACCAAATACAGAGCATTCTCTTACTCCTAAGCGATTCAGTTTTGCTGTCGATGTGAACGGTTATCATAGATCGACCCAAGACTTTTTGAGTTTCGGGCTCGCTAAGTAGATCCATTTTCGTCTCGTCACTACTCTATGCAAGAAATCCTTTCTTCCATGGCGAGAGGATAACATTTAACAATTGGGACCACACATGCTTATAATTTGGTTTGAAACTAGTCAGGTTTATCACACAGACACATTATCACAGCAAATCGCACTCAGTTGCACATTAACAGCGACCTGACATGTACTGTGCTACAACAAACTCACGTAACGCTTGAGGCTGTGAAGCAATAGTCGCTTCCAGCGTCGTCGCGGTAGAAGTTGAAGAATTTTGAGTCACTCCTAGCAGTCAAACAAATGCACTTTTGACGTACGTAAATACACTTGAGTTACAATTGTGACGAAACCGATGATTGAATGTTTCTGATTACAAGCGATAAACGATCTATTTGTGCACAGATTTATTTCCAATTTCTTTCAACAACTTCGATTCATTCTGCATTTATCTAACCAAATTTACCATTACACTTGTAGCAAACCCAAAGGCCAAAATCATCCGAGAGACGGACGGTCTGTACTACTTCTACTTGCAAACAATGCACAGTTACGAGGAAGCGAAGGCCAGCTGCGAGTCGTGGCCGGGCTTCCACCTGCCCATCATCATCACTTGGGCTCACTACGATGTGCTCTTCAGAAGCCCCGTGGCTTCTGGCGGTAATTATTTAAAATATTCAGTTGCTTGAATTCTGAATACAGTAACTCACAGTCAAATTATATTTATCTCCTGTCGATGCTGTACGATATCACTAATACCAACCTCGGTCCATACCTATAGAAATAAGTTCTATTTATTCAACCAAAACGATACTAGATTTAAGTTGTGAATGTCTGAGGATGATAAGAACTAAGTTTTATTCGTTTAGGTTGGGGTTCACGTAAGATGATGTCGTAAAACCGAAGGATTGATTTTAATATCGAGAATTCTAAGTGAGGAACATAACTGCCCATTAAATTATTTACCATGCTTCACTTTAGAATAAGTTTCTTTTTCCTGATAGCACGTCACGGGTGCGTCGAAGCTTATTTGGCCCACAGTGCTAGTATTGTTGACTGTACGATATAACGTTTAGTTTCGTTCACTAGTAACAATGTTCAATAGATGATTGTTATGAAAAAAATTTTCAATTCTTTTACACATTTAAAAAAATCTTTCAAATTCTTTTCTCGCTCTGTTGTCTCTCTCTCTCTCTCTTGGGCCTTCTGTCTTTGTGCTGGCTCCTCCTTCACATTTTTTTGTGTTTTTGTTTGCACTATGACTAATAGTTCTACACGTCTTTGCTGTATCTTCTCGCTATATAAATTAGTTAACTTATTTTCCTTTCCACCTTTCCTTTTAGCTCTATTTTATTTACTTTGTTTTTATTGACTTTCACCAGCATAGCAGCTTAGCCAAATCCTAAAGTGTAGCACACACTAAAAAACCAGCTTCCTGGTTTTTTTTAATTAAATATGTACGGATAATTCTGTAAAGCCATACAAAATTTCGCATTTCTCATACTGGAAATGGTCAGTGCCCCTTATAAATATCACAAGAAATAAAGGTAATCCTCCTTAGAAATTCAAATGAATTTCTGCATTCGTTCTGCTCGTCAAAGGAGAAGATAAGTCATTTGGGTAGATCCACCAATTGATTTAATTGTTCTTTTGAAGGTGCCTTAACTGCTTGTCAGTTTAATACCTGTAAAGTCACGGTCATTATAAGATGCTCATTCAAAATTGGGTGACCGTAAGTTCATGTTTAGCTTTGCCGTACAATGTCGTATGCTGGACACAGATCATAAATTTCCCTGGGTCTCACCATGCTGGTTTAGATTTGATTTCCATACTTTCATCAAGTATCTAATTTTAGAAAATAGATCCACTCTATCAGTAAAAACCTCCGGGAACATTTTTAAAAATGCTGTTCAGTTTAGAATTACTTCTGGCCAAGATTGAAGCTTCACTCGTAATGAAACATCTTTTAACAGGCGAATTTAACGTTGATTTCAGACGGCTTCTTCTTAGACCTGAAGATCGACGCTTCTGGATCTTACATGTGGAGCAACGGCATGGACTTCATCACGACAACTAAAGTGAACCTCCGGATGTCCATTCAAGAGAACGACTACTACGCAAGCCAAATGCTCAAAATCTTCCACTTCTTTGCAGGTGGATTCAACGACTGCCCTTCCTCCTGGACACTACCAGTCGTTTGTCAAGCAAACTTGGACCAGGTTCCGTGGAATTAGGCACCAATTAAGCTTTCGTAAACTGCACCTGGTCAATTTTCGATGTATTTTTCGACGAAAATGATAGCAATGTCCATCGCGAAGGATTTTATGACCGTGACTCAGATTAGTAACATTGAGCAGATGAGATTGTCGTCGTCAAGTGAAAATAAAATGCTGCAAAAGTTCACTTCAAAACGCCGGTCTGCGGGGTGATGTGCCGATAACAACCCCACGTATGGTTTCTCTTTTTTGACCGTATTGTGAGCATTAGCACAGATGTGGTAGCAAATCTGCGCATTAAATTATCGTCAGTATCTGAAAGGTATAAATACATAAGCCTTATGAAACTATCTAATGAATTTAAATCTGAAATGTATTCTATAACCCACAATCTGAGAATAAAACAGCATATGAGCGCTGAATGTTCTTTCTAAATATACGCAGAGTTGTAAATTTGTAGCTTTCGATTCATTATGAAGAAATTAATTTCTGACAAGGGGTTTGCACATGAGAACATTCAGGCATTTGAAATGAGGAATCATTCAAGAGGCGCAATCAATGAGCAGCACAAGCATGACGATGTCTCTGAAGTTAGAACAACAAATATCAGGAGGCAGCGCGTCACATAGCCATCCACGGAGCAAGTTTCTCAAGCCACGTCAATTTCAGAAATTGAACTGCCTCTGATTATAATTTGCCATTATTTTATATTGCACACACACTAGTAACAAATGTGTTTATTCAATTCATAAGATTCACGAGTGTGCAACATGGACTGCATTTTCTAAGTAAAGTGCTAATAGTGTTTCACTTTAATGCACCAAAGCACGTCCCTGGCATAGCTGTAATTTGCGACTGCTGTCTGTCTCAGGGAGTCGCATTCTCATTGCCTCGCCGTCTACAAACCATTATTTTTCATTTACTCCAGTTAATCCATTTTATATATTAAAATACATCTTCATTTTGTTCGGTGTATTTGAATTAAATTATTTGAATTGGATTTGTAAATTTTAAGTTGCAGCGTTAAAATACTTTTCGAGTTAACGTTCAGAACCAAAATGATAACCAAAGAATATGACTCCTGAGCTGTAGTGATTTTTTGGCCAAATGCTTTCTTATTCAACTTGAGAGGGATTTTTAGTCGTATTTGATGTTGTCTTTACAATGTCAAAGTCCAAATTCTCGGATATCCTCAATAGTTTGATCACATTTGCTCACATTGTACACATAGGAACTTCAAAACAACCGAGTCTATTTCAAGTGAGCAAGTGGACACGGCATTTTCAAATGAAGTAAATGGATCTAAGTCCGTTTTGAAGTTAAGAAGTCACCGACATTATTAGAAGTTTCATGCAAATTTGATTCTAATATTTCATAATAGAACATGTTTGTTGATGTCGACAAATACTTCTTGCTCGTCTTAGCCGTGTGTGTAGCGGACCTGACTCAGTGCGGGGAGACCCGTGTTCGAGTCTCGGCGCTGTTGGCTATTTTCTCTGTTGGGTATAGGAGAAAAATTCTAAGCACAATACCCCACTCTACCCAGGTGTCTGAAATGGGTACCGGTCTTCGACAGGGTTATTATTTATTTATTTATTTCGACCGGCATTCTATTGTCAATGTTTAATCGTTCTATCAGTCAAACCTTTATGAACACAGGAAATACGAGCAAGAATTTGTCTAAAATAAGAAATCACAGCTACACTTGTGTGAGCCCAATAAAAAATTCACAATTGTCAAGAACTTTAAAATTTTCCATCCTTGTTTTTCGTTTGTGTTCCAAGGAAAATGTTTTCTCATGATTGGGCTACGAATGAACAAAATTCCTCTTAGTAGTTCATCGTACTTCGAATAATCACTGCTGCGCAAACATTTAATGCTCTTAAATGTTGGTATTCCGTACACATGATAAATTTCGTTAGATATTTGTTCGGAAGGAGATTATTTTCCTTTCGGTCCCTTTCATAGAAGCAGGAAAGTTTAAAATTTATAGAATTAAGAAGTCACACAGAATAATTCAAGAATAGCTTCTAAATACGCATTTTGCAATCACACCAAATTTCGACAATGTCGACCTCAGCTTATAACATTGCAATACTGCAGCGCTAGGGCGGAGAGCAAGTGTGAACTGGTGGTCGAACAGCGTTTTTTGCCAATGATGGTCATGTTGTGGCCCGCTGTAGATAGAAAGCTTAAGAATACTTTACATAACGAAGATAGAAAGTTTAAGAATACTTTACATAACGAAGATAGAAAGTTTAAGAATACTTTACATAACGAAGATAGAAAGTTTAAGAATGCATTACATAACGAAGATAGAAAGTTTAAGAATGCATTACATAACGAAGATAGGAAGTTGAAGAATAATTTTTATAACGAAGATGGAAAGTCCAAGAATACTTTACATTGCAAGACCGCGCGTGAGATGGAAGATTTTTAAAGTTATCAATCGATATCTGAAGACCAATTGTCTGATCCCGATAGCTTGCTTCTGTGTCAAAATATTTTAATTAAGAAGGCATGTAACAAAGAAATTTGCAATACACCAAAATTAGATTAAATTTGGAGTAGAGTATTTAATCTCGTTGCACAGCGATGTGACTAAGTTATGCAGAATATCTGCAGCTTAGATTAAGTTTATTTTAATGGCAATAAAATACAAAATTTACAAAATAAATAATTAAAGGAAATAAATAATTAATCAGTAAATATTAATACTATTAAAATTATACCATTCGATCATATGAGGAGATAAAGTGTACTCAAATTTCGCATCCCCCATAAGACCATATTAGCTTCGAACTT
>JACJUY010000319.1:210993-263568 GCA_014220935.1 Platorchestia sp. MABIK
TTCTAACCTTGCAGCAGATTTTACGAGCACCTAATTTTAAATAGGTTTAAAACCATTCCGCAAACGTAATAAACTACTGAATCTGGAGCAGATTTTTTATACCTTAATAATTCTGTTGCAGCATTTTGTACATAAGTCGAGTCCGATATTGATCAGAGACTGGTCGAATTAAGTGTGTCAAATAATGTCTGTTAAAAAGAGGATAGCATTTTAGATATACACGCGGATATATTTCGTGTTGGTTTTGCTTACTATAAATATTTGTTTATTTTTAAAAGGATGATACATATTTTGATTCAATATAAGGAATCAAAACTTGTGTTTGTTGATGAATATTTACAGGCTTATTCCTCAAAAAAATAATAGAGGAGAGAGACTATCGAAAAATTTCAAATCAAAGTAACTGCGTGCCCGCAACCTGTTCTTCAACGCCAAGTTTTCTCATCGACGAATTAAATCGTCGGAGTAAATCATCACCATCCGGCTTACAAAAAGTATTACTTTCTCACTCGCGAGTAGTGGATACTTTAAAATTCGTTCTCTTTTGAAATTGCGAAAAATGCTGTTAAAAATTTTAATATAAACGAGATTCCTCAACTTTGGATGTTCAGTAAAATTCGAATATTCAGGAAAATGTTTACTTGCATGAAGCCTGAAACAAAATGATCTGCAACACATTAGACTTAGTTAGTAATTACTCCACCGACGCAGCATCGACAAACTGTCATATTCTTGCGGGTGAGTTAGGAGTCAATAGCGTGAATTATTAGAACGCTGAAAAATATGGCAGCGTAACTGAGTTGCAAATGAGATTGAATTAATGTGTGGCTGTTCTTATTATCGCCTCAGATTGTTCTAGGAGAGCTTCACTATCTTCATGGGTAGGAATTACAAACAAAATTAATACCTGAGAGCCTCTATTTTATTCATAAGTAATGCGCACAATATTTCACACTCCAGTCAAAATTACTTAATCCAGAAAATAAAATATTAGAGAACTAATTGGAGTATCAAGAGTATAAGGTGTTGACTTCGAAATGGAAAGAATCTAGTATTTTCGTACCCGCAAGGACCTAATGTATTTCTAGAATGACATTGAAGAATGAACACTTCTTTAATTATAGGCAAGTGTTGCAAACCAATTCAAGTCTCGAATGCGCATCACTCTCACAAAATAAACACGAACATTATTGCCCCAGCAAGTTCGTGAATGGCATCCGGCCTCTGCATTCTTCTGCAATGCAATTCCAGAAAAATAATCCGTTTTACCACACTGGCTTTGGGCGAGCACAACAGGAAGATCTCACAGCCGGCTGAGCATTATGTCCACCTGGAAATCACTCAATGGATGATGCTTTTTCTCAAATATCATACCCTATACAAGAGGCTAAAAATGCAGTAGCGTGTCTGATAATACGAGTTTCAGTGTCTGTTCGAAAGGGCTGCGGTCGCAATGCGCACCCGAGTTTTAAGAGGCAATTTTACGACAAGCCTCGAGCAATTTTACGAGTGGCGAGGTTTGGTTAGGTTAGCTCTTAATGTTTAGCAGCGACAATGTTAGCAACGCTCTAATGCGAGCCAGTGTTTACGGTGGTCGCTCGACAGACAAATTCAAAGACTTTATTACCCGTCAAGATTGTCTGGAATGTGGCGTCTGCGTCATGAGCCTGGACTTGCAGGTCGGAATATCGGAATTTGGACGATCGATTGTAGACTGATCTTCTGGCGAGCCTTGCCATGTGATGATGAAGAGAACAAGTTGAGAAAATACTCTGCAAGAGTGAGGCTCAAACTGAAAAAAGCTGTCAAAACTACGAGTCTGCTAATACCTCAAAATATGCGTAAGTTATAATTCAACTTAGCTCTAAAAATCAGAAAATTATCTTTTAATTTAATAATATTATCATGCATCAATTGTTCAATTTTTTACTAGCGATCAACTTCACGACTCAATTGCATAAAGTTTATACATTTTTTTGCAGTAAAGGACCGTGTAAAATACATCACAAATTGGTACAAAGCTTTCGGCCATGTGAAACATTTTTCCTATTTCCTTTTCGATTGCCCAAGGTCATCTCATATATTTATGCACGACTTGTATTGTGTCAAAATGACTTTACCGCTCGAGGACTTAAGGTGCAGCCGTCATTCAGGAGTGAGTAGAAGGTTTCCCTTTATTTTACCTAAAAAGGTTTTCTTTTTGATATTATATAGAATTGTGAGCTGAATCTAAGAGTGCGTTGCATGTGCTCAAAATGCGACAGTAAAGAATAAGAATGCTAACCCATTCTGCAAGTGGAAACCAGACAGAATCAAAAAGAAAACCAAAACAATTGGGTCGCGCTTTAGACTCACATTTACCTGTACTTATTAGTTCTGGTTTCCAAAACTCATATTCGACGTATCTTTAACACTTTGACTGCAACATAAGCCAAATTTGGTCACTGAGAGAGTTTTCGTTGTACTGCTGACCAAAAAACGTCACAAACTCAATTTTTAAAAACAATTAAAACTAAATGGAAACACGATCCAGTGAGTGTTTGGTATTTTCAACATGATAACAACAATTGACTTTAAATTTGAATTAAATATCAAACTTCAGTTTTACCTGCCGCAGTCAATGTGTTTGAATCTAGATCCCCGCAGAAGGGGAAAACAACTTTACTCCGTACACTATCCGACACTGTATCTTGTTCGTGCGACATCCATGCGTGTTCATTTTAATAAAGTTTAGAGCTCGAGTTCACCTTGCGGGTCGTTCCACCAAGTTAAGCGTGCCAAAGAGGCTTAAATTTATTTCAGGAATTTACAAATTGAAATCTTTGAACAAATTCTCGTTATTTTTAAGGATGAAGACTTTAGTTCAAAGGATAAATCAACATATGTAAAATCATGGGTGCGATATTATGATTAAACGAGTGTTGGGGAAGTACAAAAGTTAATCAGATTTATTAGCAGCCTCTGTAGAAAGCACAAAATATTTAATTCGCATTATTCATTGAGCTTTGATCTGTTGATAGGATTTTATCAAATCAGTAGAGTGACTGTCTTTAGAGACTTCAGAAGAGTGAGATCCTCGTATTCAAAAAACGATAATTTCAACGAGCTGAACCATTTAAGTCTTTCTTTAAAAACATTTGATATCAAAAATTAGCAAGTAATTTTTAATTTTGATCAATAGCGTCTTCTCTCAGAAATAAAAACCAAGCCTTAATATAAAAATAGAATTTGTAGGGAAGGGTTTACGAACTGCCAATAAAAACCTCAAATGTGCATTTTAAGCTGCACTAAAAGTGATATGCAAATCGTTCTGGCGAGACCTTCATTTCTGCCCACATGTTAACCAAGCGATCGGCACATTTTGACCAGACATGGGTCCCCCACATGTTCCCCGTGACACTTTTATGCAATTGCGGGCACTAAAAATTAGAACTTCAATGAACACGTTCACAGGAAGCCACTTAAAATGTAGTTAGTGTTGGGTGTAACTGCCGCCGACCGGAGGTTGTCAACATTTTTACAACTTCATCTTGTGATCTGACTCTGACAACTTGTGGTTAAGAATTTTATGGCTGCGGAAATATGCATGTAATACGCGGTCGGTCATAGAGCCCATTTGATCGATGCTGCTATTTGTACTTCAAATTCCCTGTCGCTCGAGTTCAACTGGGTGAAATGTGGTTACTACTCATTTTATTTTAGATAATACACAGGTTTAGTTTGGTTACTCCTAATTTTTGGTTTTGGCGTGAAGTTAACGCTGATGTAAATCTTAAACCCAGAAATTTTTTAAAATAGAGAAGACCTTATTTCAATATCTCTTGATTCATAAACAATAACATGTGATGCAAGCTGAGTAAACTGAACTGTCGGCAGGCGATGCATCTTATAGCATAAATATCTTAACAAATTTGCGTGCCATCATAAGTGACCGACTGCTTTCTTGAGTTCTGTCCAAGTTAGAACAAAAATATGCCCATGAAGTCAGGTCAAATATTTTCGGTTTAAAATTTAGGAAAACCATGTTTACTTGCTTAGGCTTGTACGTCAGTTGTTTTCAATTGTATAAATCGGTGCATGCTGTAGTGCAATTTTGAATAAAACAATATTATGAAACATATTGTGACGAATTGTCGTTCTTCGAATATAATGACATGCAAATGTAACGAAGAATAAAGTGAGGCTGCATTCTAATGACTGTTGTTTCTAAGTCAGTATTCCTTCCCATTCGTTTAAATTGACAAGAGACACATGTAGTTTTAGTAAGCAGCAGTCCGGGGCGAGATGGATTTAAAAAATTGTTCTTAAGTAGTTTCTCACGAATCCCTTTTTCCCTCTTTTTCCTAGAGAGAAACCTGGAGTACATTCCCGCTCTCGATACACGAAGAGATTTTGCAAATCAGCAGTGAGTACTGCTGCAGTGGGAGAAACTTTAAAATTAAGAATGTCTTAATCCAAGTCGTGCTCTGTGAGCAGCAATGAGGAAGCGCTCATGTTTCTACAGACGGTAGATTTTGAGCTAAAATTATATCGAGGCCTCACCGGCTACTACGACTCTATCTCTACAGTCTTACTATATCTTCTATGAGTTTCTATACTTCAAGAATATGCCCATTTCTTTTTCTCTAAACGAACAGTAAAATTTCAGTTACTCTGGTGCAATGAAAATGTCAACGCACGCCAGGCCTTGAATTCGGGGAAAATGTGTTTATTTAACACCCAGCAAAATATGAAACTTTAGCCTTTGACTAAGACTGAAGCAGGCGATATTTCAGCGCCGTAACGGAAAGAAGCTACTTGATGCGATGACAAGGATGGAACAATGAGAGTTCGTTTAACAAATTTTATATTTTCTATTATTTGAACCTTGACTTTTACAAAATTCTTGGCTCTTATGTGGCGCACCATAGTTAGAGTTCATGGGATCGCCACGTCCTTCAATAAAGGGTCATTTTAGAAGCGACATTGCTTCATTTGTAACCAACAATTTCTACCGGGGATGCAGACGCTCCTACAATCAATGCCAGGAGGAATAGAGCTTTAATGCTATCTAATTTAGTCATTTTATCATGAATTCATTTCAGAGCTCTGTAAATTTTTTTTAAGGTGGACCAGTTTATTTCCGAGCTTCAAAACGTAGTCGAGAATGGATTTTTCCCAATAAAAGATAATTTGTATTATGATTTGAAGTGAATTGCAATTTAGTCAAACCATATTAAATGGCACTCTGGCAATGATAAATGTTATTTTAACGGTCCGCGTAGGCTTTCTGAGCTTCCATTGACCATTGACTCTGGGAAATATTTTATCAAAACGCGGTCTGATAAGCATGAAAATTTAGTTTGAAATCTTCAAAAACGTGTCCCAGCCATTAAGTTCTTCGAACACAAATTTGAGTTCAATTTCAAGTTATCGTGTCCCCAATTAGTAAGTTATATGTTTGGTGTTCTCAGTTTGAACTGGTCTCTGCTGCAAACTTGTCTACGCAACCCTAATGAATAACAACGTTATTGGCAGCTCTGGCCTCGTTACACTAATGGCAGCCTTATTAGCAGCCTTGGTATCCGGGTACCTTAAGGGCAACCTTATTGGCAGCCTTGGCCTCGTTACATTTATTGATGCCTTATTAGCAACCTTGGCATCAGGATGCCTTAGGGGTAACCTTATTTGCAACCTTGGCGATAGAACCTTATTCCATTAAATCTATTTACAGCTTCTTCCATAAAAGGTATTTTAATCAGCAGAGTGCTTCAAATACTTGCTATTCTATTCTACTTTCATTCGTCAGTTTGGTGTTACTCATCGCAGGCAGTTCGACTTTTAAATGCTACTTTAATCTTAATTTTTTTTGCATATTTAATTAAATTATTGAGTATGACATCAAATTAATTGCTCGTGTTATATCGCCTTTCAATGTTCTATTGTAATATTCTCCTCGTAAAAACTTTTTTCCCGCCTTGATGTGTCATTATAATTTATAATTTGAATATGCTCTTCTTTACCACATCACAAATGGAGATCTGTATACAAATACTAAAATTTTGTACATTGTTGTAAAAACAGAGCAAATTCAAATTACAGATGCATGGCATATTCAAAAACTTAAAATAACTCTGAACGAAAATAAAAATAACATTTTTGGCTCTAAAACCATTCAATAGGACAGTGGCTTAGACGTTTGAACCCTCCGCTAGATCGTCCATTTCGCCTCTATCTCTGGTGCTGTTAACATATACATATCTGGTGTGCAATGACACCTATTCTTCTGTAATTTTAATCTTGTTGTACAAAATTTATCCTATCTAGTAATCTTGTGCTGTGATTACCAACATTTGTATTTAGTCTGATGTTGTTTAAGTTTTGGGTTTACATTTGTTTATATCAATTTGACCAAGTGTTCTGTATTTTGCAGCCTGATGAGGATGTTCGAAACATCGAAACGTTGCCTTTTAGAGACTGATAGTTATAGAATTTTAATAACTTAGGGTTTTTTTAGTGTAAATAAGTGTTAATCTTTGTATTCTAACTGTTTTTAAATTACAGAGTTCATTTCATTTTTGTGGCCAGCAGCTGGTTCCGGTCACACATTCTCGGAAATTTGGTTCGCTGAGTTGGCAGATTCCTTTGTTGCTCCGGCTAAGAATGACACAGTTTTTGATTGGTGTGAGAAATGTAACACGTTAACTGCGGCGAGTGAAACTTATGTTCAATATTCAACTCAAATTTTAAATCAATTGTCTTCAGCAATATTGAAAACGGCAAACATCACCTGGATCGTGCCTTCACTTAGCTTTAATTATGTATGAAAGTTGGGTTTGGGACTAAACTGATCGGTCAGCAGCATTATGAAAATCCCCTCAATAATCATCGATGGATCTCTTCGCAGGAAACGTGTCAATGTATTTTCATCTCTTCTAGCTTGTGCTCCCGTGACTCCAACACGCAGTGTTCAACTTTTCCCATCTCTCCAACAGCACTAAAATCGACACGAAATCTCTCTGGGCTGCGCGTGAGTTTGAAGCCCTATAGGGAACCGACGAAGTCCCCTGCAGTCGCTTACAGGAGGGAGATCGTTGGAGTTAAGGAAGATTTTAACCTTTTGCTTTAAATTTCACGAGTGTTAGCTGATGATAAAGTGTGATTAAATTTTGCTTAGTTTGTTTGCATTGCTGAGTCGCCACCATCGTTAATAACTCCGCGTCCATCGTACACTACTTGATCTTCAATACTTCTACTTCTTTTCGATTGAGTGCTTGAACTACTAATATTAATTCAATATCAACTATACGTTAATAGCTTAACGTTAAATAATGTTCATCATGAATATTTACAAGAATCTTTGATGGGGGCGTCCAATGCTACCTGGATTAGTTACTTGCGTGGTAAGTGAAGTTATTCTGTTCTTTCTTTTGAGAATCAGTGCTTTTTACACATTCATAATCCTATTCGTAGTTGTTAGGGACAATAACTGACGGTTGATTTCTTTTCCGTTGCGGCTCGAGATGAAATACCACTGAATTTATTTATAATTCCATTCCTTGCCTACCGAGGAGGCGAGAAATTACGGTCAATATTGATTTTAGGCCTTTCACGGAAATTAAAAATTCCGTTCCCAAGAATCACTAAAGAAAGACATTTAAAAACGTTTTACATGAATGACATTCTGCTCGCTGATGCGTTATTTTCGAGATATAACAGTAATTACGTTCAGATAGGAATAACATTATATGGTCGATTGCTTAGTCGCCGCATTGTTGGGTCACGCCCACTTTTCGGGAGGGACACGCCCATTTCTTGGCGGAAACTAACAGCCTCGGTTTGGGTAAGTTAAGGTAAGCTATTTTAGGTTGATTTAGGTTAGTTTACATAATTAACCTAAGATAACCTACCCTAACCTCACCCATCGATACGTTTAACACCGTATTACAGCATATTTACGTGTCCGTTCCTTCGTTTTTGTATACGACGTTCGTATAACTTCAAAGTTGAATAAATCGAAAATAACGCACCAGCGAGCAGAACGTCATTCGTGTAAAACGTTTTTAAATACGTTCCTTTAGTGATTCTTCGCAACGGAATTTTTAACTTCCGTGAAAGGCCTAAAATCAATATTGACCGAAATTACTTCACAGGTCTCCCGCCCGTTGAATGCATCAACACTGTAATATTCTCGTAGCAGATTATGTATAGCAGGAAATGTTAAACGAAGGTGTGTATCAGGCGAAATCAGAGAATGAAATACTCGATAAAATTAGTCTTAGTTTTCATAACTAAATAAAGCATCGTAGTAGTCGAATAACTTAACTAATTTATGCGTATATGCTGAGATTGGGTAAAGATGATGTTGAATATCTCGAGGATAACGCATGTCGATCGGAAATGTATTTTAACCTATTCGTGTATCAAGAAATGAGAGAGGAAAATTAAAATCCGAGTAAAAATACAAAATTTATTCAAGCATGTATTTGTCTAGGTTCTCACAAATTTTTCAAACGTGTCTTTTTCAGCTACTGGCAGTGACGTGACAACAGTACGCAACTCGCTACATTGTTACAAAACTAATTCCTTATATCTAATGAAGTATGCTAAAACTATGTTATTTATTTAAAAGAACTAAACAGAAAGTGGGATTTTGGAATTAGAAACTTTGGGTCAGGAAGATTTGCGGTCATAAAATTAACCTACGCCCGGGGAACATTAGATCTAGAAGCTTTGGCAAGTAAAAGTCTTTGCTTGGAATCTCAAGCTCGGGAAATCTTCACATTTTGCCACTTTAGCATGCAAAACCTCAGGTCTAGAAACTGTATTCAGAAACTTAGGCCCAAGAAACTTGGAAAACTAACTCTTAAAAGTAATGCGAAACAATGATCTCTTATGAGCAACAAATAGTGAATTGAAGAAAGTGTTGCCTACATTTGAATTACCCGACGTAATTCATCCCCACATCAAAATTTCATAAATATTCAAGTTATACAGCCGAAGAAACAAACCAGCAAACTTCTTACATCTCTTGAAAAAAACTCTTAAGCCACCTCAATTCCAGCATAAAACCCTAATAATTAACTTAAAATGATCATTATCGTAGATTAATCTAATATATGAAAGCCCTGAGGGGTAGTGGCAGATCGTTGTCCTCGCAGGAGGCTGGAAAGACAGCCGTGGCGTGGCTGCCAGACGTGTCTTCTCTCCTGGCGGTCAGTGCAACACCTTCTCAACGACTGGAATGTTGTTCGCAAAACCTTAATTTCTATGATACCTTGTCAACAATAGTGTTCCCAACGTCAACATTCATACGCAAAAAGGGGTAAGAGTAATTTTAAATTCAGCAAGAAGTTCCTAGAAGTATAACCGCGCAGGTTATGCGGGCGAAATCAACTGAAAAAATTTCAGTGTTATAAGAATAATAGCAATGAAAACGAAAATATCTGTTATGTCTATATATAATTGAAACACTTCTAATGAAATTTATTAACTCTGTAATGATAACGATGCTCCGAATATATGACGTACGCGCCGTTGTTTTTGCTTCAAGTCAAGAAAATATGAAGTGATTAAAGAGAAAAAGTCTGTAAAGAGAGACATCTCAGTTGTATCGTTTTTGAGTTTTTTCCATTTAATTAACTTTTCTCTAAATACTATGCTCTCATACTTCTGCGCATTTCAGTTTATAAATTTATCATGTAACAACAACAAAGTGGTAATTTTCTCTCACTACTTTCGAGCGCTAGCTCTTCGTGTATGATGTTCGAAGCCCCTCAGTGCTAGCCCGATGTTTCTTCCCTTAACAGAATTGAAAAAATCTTCTTTCTGTTTGAAATGGGCACCGGTTCAACTGATAGTAACTGTGATTGCTTATAGGCATTAATTAAAACCGAATGTGAAAGGTGAATTGTGTCGACTTGATTAGTTAAATCCTAACGTAAAAGGGGACATGTGTTAACTACGGCGTATTCTACCTCCTGAGCGTTAGCTGATAACATATGCTCGGCGAACTTATGTTAAAAAGTCTATCTGTGTTACAAACTAAATTCGAGTATTCTTAATCCATAAAAACTAAGATGAAGATTAGGTCAAAACAAAAAACAAAACGAGATGTGTTGCGATGAAGCATCAGCATCTATCATTGAGAATTTTTTTAAGCGAAGCTCACTATCGTTTCTAATAGCATTCTTTCTTTACAACTTTCATGACCAAAATCTTCAGATTTTTGCGTCAATTAATCAATGAAAATTAATAGTGCTCTACCTCAAAGAAAAACTG
Organism: Platorchestia sp. MABIK; assembly: GCA_014220935.1. Classification (NCBI taxonomy): domain Eukaryota; kingdom Metazoa; phylum Arthropoda; class Malacostraca; order Amphipoda; family Talitridae; genus Platorchestia; species Platorchestia sp. MABIK. The sequence goes on from JACJUY010000319.1 coordinate 221,254, forward strand.
CGGACCATCACCAAAATACAGGGCTGAGAGAGTGATTCCCAGATCTGAGTCTCTGTCCTCCGCGAGAGAACTGCCCAAACAAGCGGAACTTCAAGCCCCTGCCTATAAAAGCAACATCTTAATTCGTTTCCAGATGTTGATTGCGGGAGCTGTATAACCCCCAAAGCTGGTGACAGGAATTTAATTCTTAACAGACCAAAAGGACCGCATGGACCTCTTTTTTGTACCACGGACAACGGACCTCAACAGTATTTTAAAATCTTGGCCTTAATTTATTGTATTTTTTTCTCATCGAATTTGTACCCTATTTTAGTCTTTGAAGTTCACTAATAGGAGTAAAATTATTTACTATTTTGAAGTTGGTGACATCCTGATGCTAATGCAGTCTAACAAAGGTGACTGTAATAATGGTGATAAGAGTAAACGAATTCAGACGGGAAAAGAGTAGCTCTCTCCTTGGTGCTGACATCAGCTGTAAGAGCAACTTGAACCGTTGAAAACGGGAGCTCAGTTCTAGCTTGGATGCTGACATCAGATGTAATAGCAACTTGAACCGCTGAAAGTGGGAGCTCAATTCAATTTTGGATGCTGACATCCGATGTAAGAGCAATTTGAACAGCTACTGGAAGGAACTCAATTCGATTTCCGATGCTTAAATCAGCTCTTGAAGACACAATGTCGGGACGTTACGAGCAACTTCAAATGGACACACTGTAGCACGGCAGCACATGAACTTGTTTTCTTCCGCTGGTCAGCTGGGGAAATTCTGTGTTCAATTTAGGGCATTTTTGTTTTTAACTTAGAACATTTACTTTAGTCAAGTCGAGCAGCTACTACTACTGTTTCAATAACACCAAAACTTCATTGCTGCGTTGAAATGAAGTGTATGTAGACTTGTATAGCATTGATCTTGTTCTGAATATTTGCTACTTTTACATCTCCCTCTTCGAAAATTCATCCAGAAACTCAAGATGTTCAATTCCAATAGTGGAGTTTCGTGACTTCAAGATGAATTTAATAAAACTTAATTATAATGAAAAATTTTAAGTGAAAGTTTCACAGAATCTTGAAAAAATGTGCTAAAAAAACGTAGTCCAATGCGTTAGAGAAACTTAGAAATATTTCTTGTCTCAGGATTTTATTTATTTTTAAATTATGTTAGGTCTATGGGAATAATTGCGTATTAATTGAAGAACTCGCGCAGCGTTGTTTTTTTGCTACCCCAGTGAAAAGAATAATGCCCCTCTCCTCAAAGCTTTTCGTTATCCTAACCACCTTACAAACACGTGAGCTTCCATTCAAAGCTCAAGTATCTACGTACAGAAAAATAATAAACTTTCCTGCAGACAATATCAGGTTTTATACATTTTCTAAACATTGTGTCACGGATTTATTATGCTACTTATTTATCCAACTCTTGCAGATATTTAATCGAATAAGATTATCATTTTCACCTTTATAAAAGAATTACTTATGATTCGAAAACTGAAGTTCAAAGGAGACTTTCCTGAACGTATTATACTTCCATTTCCAAATTGGAAGAAACATTTTTACCGTAGCTTGTTTCGTTCGGCAGAGTGCATTTTAAAGCGCATAGTATACGGATACACATGTTGTACATTAGCACGCACGTATGTCTCTCCACGTTCACGGAAGATGGAAGATGGACAATGTGTAGTCGAGCAGGAGCGATCAGACACTGTCGTTCAAACGCGAGAGAATCAAACTTCTCGGGCATACCTTCTCATACAACATGAAAAATATCCGACGAAGTATAAAAAATTCCGTTTGATTTTTCGTGAACTGAGGAAGTATGGACTGCAGCTCAGAAGGTTGATGAAATTTCACTTGTGGTAGCAGCAGACTCGGTCCTGTATGAGCTGGATTCTCACATACTGTAGGTCATTGTAGCATTATACAGCTAGCACGATAAGTTCCCCTAAGTTGACTTGATACCATTTACACCGCCAGCTGTACCGCTGAGATGGCGTGGACTTGTTGAAAATAAGGCCCTAACTCCGGCCTCTCATAGAAATTCGGCTGCTAATCTTAACACGTTGACTGCGATGGGTTAAACTGAACTTCAGTATTCAACTCAAATTTTAATTTAAAAGTTCTTAGAAATTTTATTAACCCCAAACATAAACTGGGTCCATTAAACACCATTAATTTTAAAAGATTGTTCAAACTTTTTCAAACGACCCACTGATGGGTCGTATCGCAGTCAACGTGTTAATGCTCTGATAGATGAGTTGCAGAGTTGACACACCAACACTGGAGCCACGCAGAAGTAGCGCTGGGAGCGGCAACATCAGGGCAATGTCAACTCGCTAGTCGAGCTGGTTTGCTGCAGCAGCGTTCCACAGTCTGACTGCCAGCAGCGTCCCGAAATTCAGCAGCGCACGGCAGAGCCAGCCGTCCTCGGATACCTGCTCACATATGAAGTGTGAGATAGAAGTTCTCATTCATAGTAAATTCGCTAAAACTCAGTAGTCATGCATCGTTTAGAAGACTCTAAGCTTTATTTTTTGCTGATTGTTAACAGACTTTTCTTATGTACTATAGATGAAATTAATCCAGGTTTACAAAGATTTTTAAATTCAATTTGCCGAGATGAAAACCTCCCAATTCGATTATTCGAATTTAAATATCCATGGATCTTCTTAACAAAGAACTTACGTTTCGTGGAGTAGGTGCTTGCATGCATGAACTAAGGATACCATTTTTTCGTAAGTACTCATTCCACTCGAATTTTAACTCGAAAACTGGAATGTAGATGAAACAAGCCTCAGTTGAAATTGTGCCCTTCGATTCCACAGAATATGAACACAAAAGGCGCCTTGAGTCTACGCCTTTCTATATGATCAAAACCATTAAAATTTATGTTCCAACTTGTACCTGGAAGTGTTTTACAATAAGAAAATCTTCGTCGTATTTTTCATGTTTCAATTACAAACCCTCTTGGCGCGTACGTCATTTTGATTCTTAGCTACAAAATTGTTCAAACTGCTAATGCTTGCTTAGTTGGAAGAACGTCACTAAACGATCACTAAATTTAAAAAAAATTCTCTCCCAATGTCTTTAAATAGCTCCAATCATTACACTCAGGATGAGAACAATAACAAAGTAATTTACTGGTCAAAATTTCACAGTATTCACTCGCCTTTCGTTGACGTCTGGCGCTGCGACTAAAATCATCAGCGATGCTCCGCAGCTCTGCTCCAACGATTTTCAGACAGTCGATTTTTTGTTCGCTGGTGTCATTGTGAGAAAAGAAATTCGAAGCGTTCGTAGCTGAATCGCTGTCTGAACCCTTCGGTCGATTTGGATGCTCTCGTAACTCAGAGAAACGTAAGTTGTATTTTTCTTTATTTCTGACATACTGGTTATTGCAGCGGCAGAACAATGAGTCTGTAGCAGATAAACAAAGCTCATCTTGATCAAAGTTTTGGTTTATGCGCCTTTGCATTCTGTTGGAGCAATCCATGACATTTTTATATCCGTAGGAACCTGTTCCTTGAGCGATGTTAAATGCATCACATATCGTTCCCCTCACACCAACGCTTGTGTTCAACTTTCTTGATTGAACTTTGTTTTGAAATTTCGATGTTTGCTTTTCTTTCAAGTAGTTTAAGAAATAATCGCAATCCAAGCATTCATCGACGGCTTCGTTTTTGTTCGGATCATTTTCGATGGTACCATAGCTCCATTTCATGTGAGGAGTAGAATATCTGCAGGAGATATTATATGCCAATTCATCCTGTTTAGATCCTGTATTCACTCCAATTGATCTATTGATTTTCAGGTTCCTGGTGTTTGCTGACGCTGTGCTTTCTCGTAAGAGTTGCCAGTGTTGAGGTTCTTGATCGCAATTTCCGAAGGAGGAAATATTAAAAATTTTGCAATCAAGTTCAGAACCATCATTTAGGGGTCGAGTGTTCCTGTGGCTTTCTTTGTCGAGATCGTCACCTTCAGAGCGATAAGTAATATTATTAATAGCGTTGAAATGCAGGTTTTTCGTCCCACCAGCATCATAGCCATACTCCAGGTGTGTTCCGGCCGGGGCGAAGTAGCTGGACGTTGAATTTCTTGTTGACACTTCCTTGAGCGCATCAGTGGGAAGCCTTGGTCTCTGTTCGTTCAAATCTCTAAATTTAATATGTGAATTTTCTGTTAAGTATTCGGTGTCTTCTGAATTGAAGCAAGTATTGACTCGCTGATACTCAGATGCTGAATTTCTACACGCCACACCCACGATGTCCGGTTCATTTCTAGCAGCAAAATCGTTCTCTGTGTTTAGAATGCTTCTTTCCACTATGCTATGTCTACTTGCATTCGTTTCACGCCTTGGGCATTTTTCATCATATTTCAATGCGCGCAGTCTATGATCACCAGATGGTTTAGAAAATAAATCGATAAAATCATGTGTAATGGCGGAAGACTGGGAAGATTCTCCAGGGAAGCTGCTCTCTCGGAATGCGTTAAAACGTGATGTGTTGCTAAAAGTTTGAGATTTTTCACGCGAAATATTTCCAGCAAATTCAGAGCTGGTCAACGCGGTGCAGCCCGCTTCCAATGGAGTTTTCGTTGTTACTTCCTCGTGCAAGGATGATGCAGCTATTGCTCCTCGCATGCCTGCCGCTCTGCTGATAGCTGAAGCTATTCCAGGTAACGCGCATCTCCGAGTTGATCCAGTTGCTACATTCAGGCTCGATGGAATTGCCGCAGGCAAAGATATCTGAATAGGATGTAGAGATGGGGCACTTTGCGACCATGATGCGCGTGATTCAATATTTCTTGCAGCGGAAGAGGCAGCACTATTTACTATCGTTTCATTTGACGCTAAGGAACTTGAAGACGTCCATGCCAGCTTGGGGGTGATCGGTGTGAGGTCCATTAGCAGGTCAGGCAACGGGAGAGACTTGGCATTAGTATCTGTCGAAACATGCAGAAGAATTTCAGTGATTAATTAACAGAATTAAAAAAGACATAGACGCAACAATACATCTTACCTTCATTGGTTACATTTGATGATATTTTACACGTGTTCGCACAAAATGTATTGAGTACCTGTATAAATCATGATCTGCATTTCAGTTTAAACTTTGCCACGGCGTTAATTTGAATTAAAGTTGTCATAACTGGGTAGATTTAGAAACAACATTTACGACTGGCTGCACTGGCTAGTCACTACAACCATTAATCATATATAATTACCCTAAATGCTATGCTGATACATGGTAACCCTGGTGAATTACTGAGACAAACATGCGCAGACCGACAATTCAAATGAAGATGGGCGGACTTAAGGTCATATTTTAATGAAAATGATTTATTGCCTAAAGTGAGAACGAGCAATCAAAAGAACGGAAATTTTATTATTCGGTAGCGGAAAAATAATTTTTCCCAATTTAGACGAAACGAAATAAATCATGACATAAAATACGTCGCTATATTACCTCAGGGAGCACTATTCGATTGGTTTTACTTTATGACAAGCTGTCACATAATACATAGAAAAATATTTTACGATAATTTCATGTCACACCTACACGAAGCAGAGCAGCCTTGTTTAGCACACACACGAAAGTGATGCTGGGAATATGTTTATTCAACTCATATTTCAACAGTACTACTACAACACTGCTCTCATTTTCTTTAGCATTGTTCATTAGTAATTACAGCATCCGGTTTTGCGTGCTGGGATAGGCCATTTAATTACGGCTGTCGAAAATTATTGTGTTCGACAAAGTTTTTCGCACAAACTCCATGTCGCTTAACAAAAGTCAGGATGAAATGTATGCGAAGATGAAGGACAGCTTGACGTTGAAAATTCGTAGAATTATCTGGAAACGTCTTTGAAATCTGACAACCGGCCCACATAATTCCAGACTACTCACACATTTGTCACCCACTAACAGACACAATGGCGGGCTTTCTTGAAGTAGACGACGCTTTCCTTGCTATACGAGAAATTTTTTTGAAATGGAAAAAGCTCAAATGCCTAAAGATGGGTGAAGTATTCAGCAATCTTAGCTATCTGAACTCTATATAGATTTTTTGGCGACAAATTCTAACGGAGCATGATACATAATCAAAATGGTTTTGAAACAACGTCACTAATAACTATCAATGAATGATAATCCGCTGTTATTATAAACTTGCTTAGTTGCACGGTCCCTCTCTCCCCCCTTCTCACCAGTGCTACAAACCGGAAATTAGTGACGCTGGTAAGGGTACACGAGAAACATATGAATAATAAAAAAGATCTTAGTTGTTTTAATTACTTTACAGATACTGTTTAAGAGAAAACTACTTTAATAATCTTCATTTTTTAGTCAGCAGCTTTTTTATAATGAAATTTTTGTTTTGGGTAATGATTTAGTAGTGATAATATTAGATAATTCTTCATAATGATTCTACTGATATATTGCTCGTTGAAATAATTATGCAATTGTGTTTGCTCTTACAGATGTGCTTATCCCACAAGCTTTCAGTTGTTCAAGAAATCAGTAATGTTTCGAATAATTAGAGCTACTTGTTTACCAATTTAATCAAAGCGCTGAAGTCTCATGCTAATAAATGAAACTTTACGAGAAAATACTCTTGCCGTCAGTTTTTACACCCCTGTGCATAAAATAATAATACACAATTTACAGCTAGGTTATTTGTTTGCTTAGTTGATCTGTCCGGACAACTCCTACTATGTAAACTTCATTCTCGAACACTATTGAATTACGGCAATTATAGTTCTTCTATAGTTTCATTGAAATTCTCTCCAATGTTCTCCAAACGTAAAAAAAAACTCAGAATCGAAGAACGAAAAGATGTTTTTAAACTGTTTGTATGAAAACAGTATTCGCGAATAAATTAGAGCTTTAACTTAAAAACAACACCGTCATTTTTCACGACAAGGTTGCCCAAGTTTACCAGACACAATCAATACCTGCGGGCTCAGCTCGAGGTGTCGGTGCTGTCGCCTGTTGCGGACACTGGTGCTGGTGCGCGCTGGGGACCCGACTCTGCACCGTGGTGCGCGGTAGCTGGCTGCGGTACGTGGTGCTCCAGTTTGCTTCTCCAGTTGTAATGTCTCTGTTGCAATTGTTTTCGGTGCAATGAGGTAGGGTTGCACTATTAACGTGACAGCGGCACCCCACGTATCTCCCGGTGCACTGATGCGTTGTGCAACTGCTGGTGCGGCAGTGTACGGTGCAGTGGTGCTCGGTACTTCTGACGTGATGCGCGGCACCAGCACAGGTGCACAGATTCAAGATACGCCTCGATCTATAAGAGCACGTGGGACACTGATACTCAGTGGTGCACTCTCCGGTACTCAGGAGATGCATGGAACAGGTACAGTGGTGCAAATCGCATCTGCCTGCACAGTGGTGGGACAACACATCCTCCTCCTGCACCTCCAGCACTCCGAACGCCACGGAGAGCGCTGAGCCGAGCACCAGCATCATGATTGTGGTGCGTGTCAACTCCTTAGTACGCTGGGATATACATGCGTTTTCAAAAGTCAAATGGTCAAAGCTGTATTTTTTTATCGTTATTATCTTTTTTGAATCGTCAATATATCATGTGAATTGTTTTTAGTTCCCGTTTTCTCAGCATCAGGGTTTGATTGTTTGTTTCTCTACGCGTGTTTCTTCGCGGACCTGTATAATCAATCGCTTTTGATGAACTTTGATATCAAGCTGGTGAGGTGTCTTCGTGTTCCATTCGTAAGGTTTCAATGAAAGAAGTGGAAAAATAAATTTAATCGTTGCCAAATCAATGATCATTGCTCATTTTCGAAAAGTGTTTGAAAATTGCCAGCGCTTCGAAATTTCATATTTAAATTTCTTTAATTTGTTTCACAACATTTTTTTTATTAACCTGTCAATTTACGTTTATGGCAAACACTTTATCATTTGGTCGTAGGGTTCAATAACATTGGACACCTTCAGGGTCCAGAATAGCCACGTGGCCTTCCAGTCACGACTGATGATGAACAGCGGCCTACACCCACTTGTTTGCCTGACTGCCTGGAGGCAACTGAAACTGCGGTCGCGTAACTGGAGCTTTTGTAGCCGCAGGCACGCTCGTATTGTGGTTACAGGCATCGATCCTGTTTGGTTGAGGGAAAGTTTCGCTCTGATTTGTAGGCTGCAACTAAATGATGAGATTAGGTGTTATTGCTAAAATAATGTAATGCGAGTGTTGTATTATTAGGCAGGGCGTGACCAGAATGGCCATTTTAGGTAGGTGTGACGGCACTCAAGATCACAAATCCGAATGCATGGAAAATCATGCTATTTAATGAATTGTTCTTTGTGACGATAAATGGGCAGTGTTAGTGTGAAATTGTTTGTTCAAAATAAGAGAAATTAATTCATTTCGTAAATACCATTAAGAAATATTTTTCAATTAGCACGGTCCAAGATGTTGCGCAAATATAAATTGAATTTTCTCACTACTACTAAACAGAATTGGATCCACTGATATTGCATTGAACATCGTTAGAAATTTTGCTCCAGGGAAGTGAACTCACAAACTTATCAACATGGAAATGTTTCAAAGTTTTCACATGGTGTGATCATGCTGTTCAAGTGACAAGGTTAGGCAGAGTGCGGGCTGCTTGCTTGCTTGCTTGCTCACTTGCTTGTTTGCTTGCTCGCTGGCTTGTTTGTTAGCTTGTTTGCTTGCTTATTCGCTTCCTTGCTTACTTACTTTCTTGTTTGCAAGCTTGCTTGCTCACTTGCTTCCTTGTTTGCCTACTTACTTACTTGCTTGTTTGCTAGTTTGCTTCCATTTTTTCTTGCCTGCTTGCTTTTTAGCTTGCTTCCTTGTTTACTAGCTTGTTTACTGACTTGTTTGCTTGTTTGCTCCCTTGCTCTCTTGTTGGCTTGTTTTCATACCTTTAAACGGAGTAAATGAAATAATATGAGCTATGTCCGGAAACTTTGTGTACACACCCACTCTGACTTGACTTCTGTATCCTACAAATGCTTCAATACTCTGAAAATGTGGAAGAAATACTGACGCGTATGTGAAAAAGGGTCAAATATAAAGTTAACTATATTACATTTAAGTTTTAAAGGGCACTGAGCAAAAAGCCGTTCGTGTGTGTAAAAAATTCAAGGTAAGCTTCAGCTTCAGCGTAAACTGGCAATTTTAAAGATCTGAATCTAAATACTTTCTTAGTTTAAAAACTATTTTAGAAATCCTTTTGACATGAAAAAGAGTATTCACAGAATGTTGTTGCCCGCACACTACGTATTGATTCATTACATAGAACACAGTGGTTGAAGATATCGAAATCTCCCTCTAAGTTCCAACATTTCAATTTCAAATTTAGAATGTTGTCATAAGTTTAGATTTGAGTTTGTGAAACGACGCTCCAAGCCATTTACAGATTGTCCGCAATGTGAGCCACTGGTGGCCCCGAAGAAAATTTTCATTGTGCTGCTGACCGTCCAGTAGTCACAAACTCAATTTTCATAATACCTAATCAAAGCTAAGGGAAGGCATGATCCAGTTAGTGTTCGCTATTTTCAAAACTTACCACTACAATTGACATTAAATTTCAGATTGACTTCAAATTTGTAACTGTAATTCGCCAGTGACGAAATAACAAAAAAAAGCGGCATTCTAATTTTTTACGAGCTAAAATTGCACTGATTGGACAAAACCTTCCGAAAATAACGGGAGAATTTCATGGAATAATAAACAATGAAGTCACTGGAAGGAATATGCATCACTCCTCAAACATGCCAACACCAATCTAAAATAAATTCTAAATTCCAATCTAAAAGACTTTATTTATCGGCACCCTAAATGGGAGGAAAACTGAACAAACGTTTAGAATATTTAAACATTTCAGTATATAATTAAATAGTAATCACACCTTAAAAAATCAGTTGTATCATCTGAAGTATCGCAGAAATGATGACGGAAAGAAGCATTGTTGTTTAAAATTTCATGATCAGAGTGTCCAGTCCCCCGCTCGAGATCAAGAATAAGGTGTTATAATAACTCTACCACGCTATTTCAATGCACCCAAAGCGTATGCGTTTCTTTGAAAAACTTTATGAAGTCTCGTGCTGGAAAATGGGTCATGCATGTCGTGCTTAGCTGCTGCCCAGGGACAGTGTCTGTTTTCATTCGATTTAAGAATTAAAATATCGGCTCTAAACTCTGGTTTCAAGCACTTCTTATTGGAGACTTCTATGAATAAATTTTCCGAATAAATTCTTGTCCAAATAATTTTGGAACATGTAAGCAAAATTTCTGCCTTACATGGAAAAACATTGTCAATTTTAACATTCTTCTGTTGATATACGTCTGAACACTTTGTGTGAGCCATTAACTCTACGGACATTGCAACTCATACTTCACTACATAAAATTCGCTTCTTCTAAAGTCTACGGATTTTTGACCTTATATTTCAATTACTTCTCTTGCTGCTCGTGTGTGGTTATTTTTAGCAAGTGCGGCTTTCCCCATTTTCCCGTGGCGCAAGAAAGATATATTAGGTTGAAGTAACATCCTAATAACGATAGGTGATTAATTAAATTTCTTTTTATACCATCGTACTAGTCATAATTACGCGCTTGACTTCGAATGGGAACTATTTTTGCAATGAAAAGTTTTTAGAGATCTGCTACAAGCTGTAAGATGAACTAAGTGCATGGTTGTTTCCCTTTCAACTGAGTTTATAGATAAAATGGTGTGCATTCTCACACGAGGGATTTGCACAACATTGAAGTCAAGCTGCTTCAGAGTGAACTTCAAGAACGAAAAAAATTCTAAATATTGCTGAAGCCATGGTTGCTGACATACTCTGCATGTCGCATCCAACTCATGTCATATTTATTGACGTCAATACTCCTTGAAAATCAGTTGAAAAATTTGCATTTTTTCCCTCTAAACAAAAACAATTGTGAAAATAATTATAGCAAAACACACTTCTGCTAATCAGACCTACCATACATGCAGTAGAGTATGAATATGCACTTTCAAACTGAAATTCATTAACATTTTCCGCACAAGGAATATGCTTTTATATTTGATGATCAGTCTGGGGGAATGCTCATGGCATAAAAGTTCCAGGAGAAAAATCTACGCAAACCTGCACCGTTCTCCCACGCTCCTGCACATGTAACTCGTATTGCTACGACTAGAGAAGCCTTGAGAACAGCAGAATAGTTACACGAACTTTTGTTAGTGACGTGCAAACATCGTCTTTAACAAGTTCTCTTACGCATGTGTCGTTCCGGTGCTTCTAATTAGATGTGATGAGTTTCGCCGAGTTAATTTTTCTCGTTGTTTTGAAAATCGTCTGGCAAGTAATAGAGCCGTTTTCAAGATGCTATTAACTGTTGTTGGATAGGGAAATATCTGATGGCTAGAATAGGTTTAAGAAGGTTGTGAGAGCTTAGGATGGAGTAGATTGAGTTAAATTGAAGATAAAATGGATTAGGTTAGGTTAGTAAAAATTACTATAATATATTGTAGATAATGATAAGCCAAAACTGTCACATTAACGACAGATTTCAGAATGTCCGCCTCGAGAAGCCCCTACTCACCGAAAGTGAGCGAGCAGTAGTCCTCACACTGGAAATTGTGGCATGCCATATTTTAAGTAACAGATGAGCAAATTAATGATAATTGACAAAAATGAGCACATTACGTAAATCAAACCCATGTGTGGCATATAATGCTAATCGAGCAAAAATTTGAAATTGGAGCCAGAACAAAATTTCATATCCATTAAGCGAGAACTAACGTCAAACTCCACATGAAAAACTCACTTCGTGTTCGCAATGTCCACAAAGCTAACGTTATAGCAGCAAAAATTTGTTCGCCGCAAATAGTCATTAAAAACCTTTATAACTGAACGACGGATCAAAACACACGTAAATCACGGGAACAACCCTGAAAAAAATGACACTAAAGACATGTGCGACTTCATACTCCAGGCTCCCCAACAAGAGCTTTGCAGAAACCTTCTGCGTTAAAAAAAAGCAATCTTTCATCGTGGTCCTCCTCAGCAAAGAGGCCCACGGTTCACGGCACCAGCAGGGAAGCAGCCCTCGTGCACTTGCCCATGTGATATCAAAGGCGCATTATGATAAGAAAAGTCGGGTTGAGATAGGTTAGGATTGGTCGGATTATTGAAGATTAGAATTTGTCGCTCAGGTTCAGAAATAATTTTTAATATTTTACTAGTCCATGTAGTGCTTTCTTCGTGAAATTGAAGCTAGTGAATCAAACTTAGTTGTTTTGAATAGTCTCTGGTTTCTGTGTGTCATTGTATACACTGTTGAACATCATTCGCCATTACGTTCTTTACGCTGACGAAAACCGAGATGTTTGAAGCAAACTAATGACCATTGTATGCATTTAACGATAATCATCTATCTTTACCAACTCTTCAGACATCTAGAGTACATCGATCATTTTAAAATTTACAATCTAAATCAAATTTACCTTTTGATGTACAATATTATTCGCTCAAAGCCGGTAGTGGATGGCGAATTTATTTTGAACACATTCGTCACAGGTCTTAGACTTGAGAGAACCTCTCGTGTCAAACAGCACCTCATTACCTTATGTTCTTTAGTTTAATAGTTCATTTTTTAATTTATCATTCTCTTCAGTGGTTAATCGTCGAGGCCTTAGCATTAATTTTTCGCTTATGTTTTCTCCAATTTAATCCCACGTGTTTTGTTACCTCTCTGACGTCTGGCCACGGATAACTTATACGAGCTTTTCATCAGGTCCTTTTGCACTTACGATTGTAAAAATCTTTCTGAATCGTAGGGTGTTCTAGCCTAACGATTTTCTCCATTAACCCATTAAACTACGTCGGAAATATTCTTACTATTAAATTCCAACCTTAAACTAGTGCTTCTCTACAATCCTGGTCTGCATTGTATAATTATTATTTCCTCTATTTACTCTTACATGCCTAGTAAACGCCACTTCCTATAGCATGAAGACTGAAGCTGGCAGATAATAAATTGTAGAATGGTTAGTATGCATTAATAACTTAAATTTAGGGCGTGTTACGACTATTTGTTGCTCCCCAGTTACGTCTGGAGATTTAAGACGGTAATTCCTTCCAGTGGTGTTGTTCATGCCCGTCAATGTTCTTGATTGGAAAAACTTTTCGGATAGGTGTTAAGAAAAGAAATTATTTTAGGACAGCTTATCATGTTCATTTTGAGGGTGCCTTCATGCTGTAATCATGAAAGATTACATTCAAAATAACATAACAAAAAATTTTATAGAATCAAGTAACTTTTGTCTATTGCACTTTCAACTGCTAGTTGACGGTGCTTCCAAGAAGAGAAAGTTTCCTTTGTTAAATTCCAACGACATGAAAATTTTATGATCGAACATAAATCTTTAGTAACATTACTCTTAAATCAGAAGTTCAATCAAAATAGTTTGAAACGAATTACTTTGCGTAACCCTAATTTTTCTTTTTAAGACTTGTTGTCCCTGTTGTCATCAAGCAATTATTTTCTCTTACCTTAGATGCGCCAATTTTACCAGCTGAATAGAACATCATATCTCGGTGCCTGGATTGCGTGAAGCAAGTTTCTTAGACCAATCTTTTTGATTAAATCTATAGAAGGTACGTTGTATCATGTTCCTATGTAATTAATAAAAAATTGGATCTTTTGGATGCTTGCACTGCATCAGCAATTAATGAGCTCAGCTACCCGTGAAATGATCTAAATTGGTTGTAAATTGTCGCCCAATCACGTCTGGCTAAATTAAAGTCGCGTGCTAGCATTATTCTCTCTTAACATCGGACACGGAGCGAAAATTAGCCACGATTAAAAGGCACTTCCATTCATGGCAAGAAGCAGACGTTGCGTGTTCGTAGTTGAGCAAGGTAGGCAATCCCTATGCTTTTAGAATTATTACTTTGTGGAAAGTGTTAGCTTTCGTAGGCGAGACGAACTGATGAGCAGAACGGCCTCTGACATCAGTCCTGTACACTGCAATTCTGTGGAGTGAGTCTATGATTTAATCATCTAAGTAAGCTCACACCTTGTGTTTTAGCGTGTTTGATAAAGTGCTTTTTTACGTTATTGTATGTTGAATAAGATTTTAATTAGAATCTGAGTGAATATATTACTTATTATGCACCGGTTTTTTTTTTTTTGTAAAATACAGTTCGGATTTGAATCGCACTCTAAAATGTTCTTCTCTTTCGAAGCAGAGATTTTCGAAATCTGCAACGGTCTTTCGCTTCTCAACAGAATCAAATCATAGGCCACTTCTTAATTCGCTCTTCGATGAAAAAATCTTCAAAATATGAATGGTAAATAACATTACGGCGATGACAATTTCTTGAACGTCGGGAGTCCAAATAAAGAGTTAACCAACCTGTGGCGGAGGAGAGAACTTCGTAAATTGGCAATCATCCTCACAACTGATTGGATAATAAGGCAACCAATGGCTGGCGCCTCCGTCAATATTCGCAGCGCAGAGCTACCGTTAGACCTGGACTCCGGTTCTTGCGCATTTTGTAGGAAATTCCGATGGGGAATCTACCAACCTAAAATGTTATAAAACACAATGAAAAACGTTACACTTTTAAATAATCTTCACGTTCGATTATATCAAGAAAATTTGGCAGACCTTGGCTACGGTTAAATAAGAATGTAAGTGAATACATTTCTCTAGCTTTCATATTCTTTAATTTTACGCAACTTGTGATGTATGAACAAGCGCTGTTCCATACGAACTTATAAATCAATCCTTAACAGAAGGCGTTCACTGGCAAGAACTGAATGTATATATCATACCTCGTTCATCCTCGATGTAGTCAAAAATGTTGTACCGTATCTTGACTACGTGATAAACTTAAAAACGAGGAAAATTCTAACCAAATTAACCACACTTAAAAGGGAAAGGTTTCGGAGTCCCGCTCCATCATCAGTTCAAAAAGTACAAATCATTGTGCCTGCAATAATAAAATTGATCATTAAACTTAAACATGATTAAGATATATTATTTTTGATTATTAAATGTGATCATTGAATATTAAATTAGACTGTTAAATATTAAATAAAATTTTTTAATGGTAAATATGATTATTAAATATTAAATGTGAAAATTAAATATTACATTCGATTATTTAATGCTAAATTTGATGAATTTGCTAGAATTTCCTTCGGTTTTAAGTTTTTCATTAATTTGCGATTGAAGCAAACAACTGACCAGTTCAGATATCTTGACCATGTGTAGTTTGCCTGCCACAACAACGGCGCGTCGCTGCGAGCGAGTTGAGGTTCGTGTCAGGTGGCGGAGGTGACATGCTGGGGCTAGGGGACATAAGTCTGCCTCATCCTCTTTGTTAGCCTTGTGCTGTAGAACTTGGAATGAGAAGAGTTGTTTGTTAGCCTTGTGCTGTAGAACTTGGAATGAGAAGAGTTGTTTGTTAGCCTTGTGCTGTAGAACTTGGAATGAGAAGAGTTGTTTGTTAGCCTTGTGTTGTGCAAGTTGGAGTGAGAAGAGCTGTTTTTTGTCCATGTGTTGAGCAACTTGGAATGAGAAGAATTGTTTGTTATCTTTGTGTTGTGGAAGTTGAAATGAGAAGAATTGTTTTTATTCTTATGTTGGGAATGTCGAATGGTGAAGTTTTCGGTGTTCAAATGTTGAGGGAGTCGGAATGAAAATAATTTTTTGCTATCCTTGCATTGTGGAAGTTGGAATGAGAAGAATTGTTTTCTATTCTTACATTGGAGGGGTCGAATTGAGAAGAATTTTTTCGTTGTTCATGTGTTACGGGAGTCTGGATGAGAATAATTTTTGTTATTTTAGTCCGTTTATGGGAGTCGGAATGAGAAGATGTTTTGTTATGTGTATGCTATTGGAGGCGGAAGGGTAAGAATTATTTGTTATGCTTATGTTGTGAGAATTTAAATTCGGAAAATTTTTATTATTCAAATGAAGTGGAATGGGTTCGAATGAGTAGACTTTTTCATTTTTCTTATATTGAGGGAGTCTGGATGATCAAAGAATCAAAGTGGAAGTTTTAAATACCATAAAGGGATTTTAGACAACCATAATTTTTTACGACATCTTTTACTCATACTTGAGTAAATGAAGAGGAGAATAGTAAAATTACTCTTACCTGTTGTTTCTAGAATTATACCTACCATTTCAATCGCAATTGTGATCATTAAAAACATTTGTGAGGAAAACCTTTTAAATGTAATTATCTCTAGTTATTCATACGCGCATTTATGTACTCCCGTAATCAACAATATCATTAATTTCTACTACCTGAGCAAAATCGAAAATACTTGTGAATTTTCAATAAAATGAAAGTTCAAATACGTTTGATTAAATTTCAAAAGGAAATTTTTTTTGAGTACGTCTAAAACCCTTTTTTAAACCTCAACCTCCTCCAAGAAATAAAGCAATTATCCTGTTTTTGATAGGGTGGGAAAATATTCTAAAATTTACGGAACTCGCAACAGATCAAGTATCTATCCTTAGACACCTCAAAATTCACAAGAGGGCCAGTTTCCCTGATAGAGATTGGAACCCGTGGACTAAGTATTCCTTCTTGCATTACCAGCTAATCATTTCCATTCCTCTCAGATGAACACCCCAACCGAACTTCTCCTGATGCTCTGTCAGCAGGTTCATAAAAGGGTGCAGCATCTTCGCCTGGTTTGATTTCAAACTTCGGACATTTAACTTGAAAGTCAAGAGTTCTGAGATGTCACTGACTGATTGTGGTTCTCTCATACTAATCATTGAAAGGTAGGGAAATAAAAATTAAACTGAAGATACAAATGACTTATGATGTTTACAGCCTAAGCTATTTAAAAAAATATTGTGTTCCACTAGTAAATCATCAGTATAATTATTATTTAGGCTTATTATAATGCACATGATGAGATATAACAAGTTGTACGCTCGACCATGTCCAATGACATCTGGTGCTTCGTAAAAATCTTTTCTACGCTTACAATTTTGATTAACTAAAACACTCAACTCTAGCAAGACTGATTGAATAATTGCTTAGAGCCAGGGAACCGAGATATATTAAAATTTATGATATTATGAAACGAAGAATATTTGTTAAAGTTTACCCACCTCAGCACACCATGGTGCCACAGAAGCCTCGTAGCCACTCTGGCTCTTGATGTAATATTGCCCATTTATTGATATTATTTCTATGTTTGTGTTTTACTAGTAACAATAAACATGCTTGAGCATCGAATTTGATGAATTCATAATTTTTTCAATAAAGTTATTTTAAATTAAGTGGCAGTTTCAGTTAAGAGATATTCTGATCTTCACAATTGAATTGTCTGGTGATGTAATATATCAGTCTACTCACCTGCTGATTTAAAACACTCTTTATGACTGAGTAATTTAATTAACTGCAGACACCTTGACTTGAATTCTCTGATTGCTTTATTTTACATTTGCATTTGTTTGCGATGACAATAGTGATCAGCTTTTATCCTGAGGACTTATGGGAACGAGAGAGGTAAGGAAATACAAGTTCACAGAATAGGAGAATCTCTCTATTCCCTGTTTACCTCGTTCTCCGTTTTCTTAAGTACATTTCCCTAGGAGCCACTAGCATATATGCCAATCGGTCGAGCAAATTTGACATAAGTAAACACTGAAATTATTTTTAATAATTAAAAAGAATATTTAATCAAAATTGCTATAGAATTAGAGCCAGTACCACGCAAAGTGCTTGGAAAACTACCTAAATAATCTCTGACGTTAAGAAAGGGTACAATCTAACTGGTGAAGCACTGCAAATTAGTCAAATTGTTAGATCATGTACTGTGTGCCTGCACAATTTAATTTGTTGAAAACATCCAACCAAATAAAGAAATTTCAATTTCTTAATTAATCACATACATAGATATGTATGTGTGTGGATCTGGATATGTTTGTGTGCATATATATATATATATATATATATATATATATATATATACATGTATACGCACACAAATATATATACGCATACGTACCCACATACAAACCCACAGCAAGAATCCATTTATATTTACATACGTTAACGTAAAATTTGCATACAAGCAATCACATTGCATTCGCATATTACAAAAATGGGGTGCATGTGGTATAATGTAATGAAATAAATGATACCATTTAAAAATTTATTTAAATATTTATTTATGTATTTGTTTGGTGTCCGTTCTTAAGAAATATAGGATGTATATTTATTTTTTTGGTATAATGGATACTGATCACATTTAAATATCAAAAGTTTTGCGGTTAGAAGCTTTCAGAATTATAAGTTTCTCTTAAATGTACCCAAACTTTCAAACTAAATAAACTGGAAACGCTTCAAGAAAGAAGAAGACTTGACAGAGAACGCAAAAGAAGAGCTATAGCAGCATCATCTCAGTAACAAAGAGAAAAAATCAGACAGCTTGATCCTTCCTTAGTTGCTTAGCCCGTCTCAGTGTTTCATTAAAAATTGGCCTTTACATGCATTGATATGTTTATCATTTTATCAGGATAGGTTTGGTTAGGTTAGGATAGGAAAGTTTAGGATATGTTAGGATTTGATAGGTTAGGTACCAATATTGTTGACGGAATTTTTTCACGGGTCCACCTAGCTTAATTGGGCCCCCGCGGCACTCCGGACTCAAATTTTTTTTTTGTCGAAAAAGGATCCTTATGATATGGGTTATTGTGCCATGAAATATTATGCCGCTACGGATACCAGAACCCCCCCCCCCCAGGGGGGGTCCAAAAGGGGGCCGAAATCATTAAAAATTGAGTATGTTTCTTTTTTGTGTCGGAAAAGGATCCATTCAAATCGTAACTACTCATTGAACTTTGATGCTAGAACAAAACCAAAGACAGTTTTCGAATCCTGGTAACATTTCTAACAAAGGCATTCGATTCAATTTTAACATTTTGAAAAAAATTTTTGTGATGTGCGAAACTTTATAACATTTCAAACAATTATTTTTGTGTTTGGACCCATATAAATTTTTTTTGTCCCATTTGAATAAAACAATTGAATAACTTTGTTAGAAATGTTTCAAGGATTCTAAAACTGTCTTTGGTTTTGTTCTAGCATCAATATTCAATGAGGAAATTCGTCTTGAAATATACATAAAAAGGTATAAAACAACTCATTTTTAGTAAGAAAAAAAAGTAAGGCCTAAATCGAAAAAATAAATAGATTAAAATAGGTTTACTTTCAAAAAATACATATACTGACCAATTTTCAAGCGAATCGGACGAAAAAAGTTGAAAATCCTGGACATATATATATGAGGTACATGGTGAGTACTCAAATAAAACATATTTATATATGTTTTTATGCACGATATTTCTTATGTTACATTGAAATTTACAAGGAAAATATTGCACATTATTCGCACATAGAAATAGATCAAAGAAATTGCATTCATGTACATAAATTGTGTGTGATATTGCAATTCAATAGTTTATTTTGTTTTTGGGCTCTCCTGGATAATAATACATTTCTACTATTTAAATTGTATCACCGCATTGAGTTTAGATGCTAGAACAAAACCAAAAACAGTTTAAGAATCCTTGGAACATTTCTAACAAAGTTATCCGGCTCAATTTTTAAATGTGACACGACCAAAAAATTTATAAGGTTCAAACCCAAAAATAATTGTTTGAAATGTTATAAAGTTTTGCATATCACAAAAAAAATTTCAAACTGTAAAAATTGAATCGGATAACTTTGTTAGAAATGTTCCAAGAATTCTAAAACTGTCTTTGGTTTTGTTCTAGCATCAAAATTCAATGCGTTGATACAATTTGAAATAAACATAAAAATGTATCGAAAAACTCATTTAAAAAAAAAAAGTAAGGCCTAAATCGAAAAAATGACAGGAGTAAAAAAGGTTTACTTTCAAGAAATACCCATACTGATCAATTTTCAAGCGAATCGGACGAAAAAAGGTCAAAATCCCAGATGGTACCCTATTAACGATCACATTGTCCGTGGCATTTCCACGGGTCCTGCTACTGCCTAACAATACCCTTAGTTTATTTGTTTGGAATCCGCTTTCTCCACTTCTCCGTCACGCTCAGTAGGATAGTAATAAAGACCGTTTCTGCGATACGCGTTTCACCAGTGCAAAAGTACAAGAATATATGGTGGTGCTGCTGAGGTCACCAGATACAAGACCTGTTGATGCTACCCGTGCCGTATTGTTCCATCTGGGCAACTATTTGAAGGTGATGCCTTACGGCCACTCGAGGTAGACGCCCTCAGGGTCGGTTGGAGCTTGTGATCTACAGTTATTTCCTCCTACGGTAGAAGTCTTACTTTAGCTTCTACACTAGTGTTGAAAGTTAATGCTAAATGTAGAAGCCGCAACAACTAAATTTTAAACTTACATAGATACATTTTCTATTTACTGAAAACTAGATGAGTGGTAAATAAATGTTAGGAATCGCACGTAAATACAAGGAGCTGTAAATAAGTACAAACTTTAATTGTTACCCAACATTTGTTTTCTATTCGAGCGATTGAGGCAAACGTTAGGCCTTGTCGATGAGGGGTAACTAAACCACTACAAAATTTTTTTGCCACGGGTACTGTTAGGTCAGATAAATTTGTTTGTCATCCACATCTGGAAAATACATTCAAGAAAGGTATTTAACCCCGTCATTTTTGATCGGGCCGTGCAAACTAGTATAGGATAATTAGCAATAGAAATTCGTAATAACTTTTCCAGTATGTACTGCGGTTTACAATTATTGAGGAGACACAAGAGAACCAACTACTAAATAACTCTAACTGACTTTGAGGCATATGAATGTGTTCTGAAGTCTCTCAGAATAATCACTCAGATGAGTCTCTGTAACAGCTTCTGAAAACAGTCTCTCAGAATAATCACTAAGCACAATCTCCTAAAATATTTCTTATGAACTGTTTCTCATATTAATGTCTCAAACGATGTCTAGAAAAATTATTTCAAAAAAGTCTCACAAAAATCTTCCAGAATAATCTCATAAAAAAGTTTGAGAAAATGTCTGTTGAAACAATCGGTGAACGTTTTCTCTGAAAAACAGTCAGTAAGAACTCTTGCAGAACAGTCTTTCAGTACAGTTTCTGTGAACAGTTTCCTGATTCAGTTTCAAATAACAGTCATTGAGATCAGTCTCACATACCAGTCTCTCAGGACTTTCACTCACATTCGCTTATCCTATCAGCCTCTTGGAACAATCTTTCATAGCAATCTTTCTGGGAAATTTCACACTAAAGAGACTCAAACAAGTCTCTCAGAACACTTTCTAATGACGTTCACTCAGAAAAATCTCTCACAAAAGTCTCTGAGAACACTTTTTCCGAGCAGTGTCACCGAAAAATTTCATAAGGCAGTCTTACAAAATAAAACAATCTTTCAGAACAGTCGCTAAGGAATGTTTCTCGAAACACTCTCTGAATAGTCTCTCAGAATACGAGTATCTATAAAAACAGTCACTCAAAACAGTGTGAACACAGTCGCTGGGTACAGAGTTACTGAACAGATTAGTTTCTTCAAGAAACTTTCAAAATAATCTCTGAGTTCGTTTTCTCTAGAAAGTTGTTCAACGCAGTGTCTCAGAACAATTTCTCTGAACAATCCCTCCGAACAGTCATGAACGTTTTCGAAGGACAGACTCTCAGAACTCTCTCAAATTAATTTCTTGGAACAATTTCGCAAAAATAGTCCCTCAGCGTTTCCTCATAGAATTACCTCCTGGAAGAGTCCCTCACAACAGTCTCTCGTAGTATTTTTCAGAACAGTCTCTCAGACGGTCTCCCGAAGAAGAAAGTCTAAACTGTCTCTGAGAACCGTTTACAGAGCATTCTTTTACAATAGTCTCTCAAAACAGTATTTTAGAGCAGTCAGAACATTTCCTCACATAGCAGTCTCCTAGAATGTTCTTTCTAAAAAAAAATTCGAAATAGTCTCTCCGAGTAGTTTCTCTAAAAAAAAGTCCAGAATAATATCTCAGAACATTTTCTTGAAGCAGTTTACTAAAATATCGTGAGCGAACAATCGTTCTTGTGTCAACGCTCTATTACTTGAGAGCGGGTTGAAAAAATCTTTGAAAGAGTTTACAAGACGCGATGCTTTCCGTAAAAAAGTCTCTCCGAAAATTTCATAGAAGTACGAAGAATTGCACATCCTACACATGGACATTAGTGGAAAAACAGTCGTGAATGATTATTCCGGCGTAAACAACTTCAGTTCGTAGCGAGAAGTGAGATTTTTCTGTTTCGGTCAGCTCGAGAAAAGCTCAGTCAGCTTTGTTCATTGCTGGTTATGGTTTTCAGAAGAAAAAAACATTAAAAACAAATAAAGCTACGTTATTCAAGAGCACTTGCTCATATTGCGCATGTTCGTTTTAGCCTCGTAAGTATTTAAAAAGACTGAAATTCATTGCGTCCCATTAATGGCCACATTCAAATCTTAGAATGTTGTGCTCGAGTTGATTGTTATCCTATAGTTCTGCTAACATTTATGTCTAAGTATCAGTAGCATTATTGAGTTTAAAATTTAGCATCGTGTTTTATAACGCGTCCTCATCATTTTTGACGAACGTGCTCAACATACTGGGTGTTCGAATGCTGCAAAACGTGTGCGCTTCAGACGCCCAGTTCCAAAGCGCGCAGGCTGACAAACAAACCGCATATGCCTCAGAATAGGAGGAATAACCTGCCGACGAGCGATAAATTTGTTGTAATGCGGACTGATGGGAAGTTTTTTCACCTCAAATTTATTAAGGGGCCATTTTAAGCCTGTTAAAACTAAACCAGGGCTCGTGCAAAAAATTCCCACAGACCTTTTTTTGGTATTTGCTCCGTCTGCTGTTGAGCTTTGGATTAGTGTTTTACAACCGCCTGGGCCTGACTTTCTTCGAACCGAATCATGATGAAATGAGATTCTGAGCGTCTGATAGTACAAAATTGTTTAAATTGTTTAATCCTAGGATCGATGGCTTAACGTGTCAAAATTAAATGTTGAACAAACCTCGGACATGACAATAATCCGTATTGTTATGGCTGGGCAGTATATGGACCGCATGGACAGAGTCTGACAGTGTGTAAATAGACCGTAAGGATAGGTTCGGACAATAAATAGACCGCACCGATAGGACCGGCCAGTAATTGGACCTCACTAACAGAACAGTAATTGGACCTCACCAACAGGACAGTAATTGGACCTCACCAACAGGACAGTAATTGGACCTCACCAACAGGACAGTAATTGGACCTCACCAACAGGACAGTAATTGGACCTCACCTACAGGACAGTAATTGGACCTCACCAACAGGACAGTAAATGGACCTCACCAACAGGACAGTAATTGGACCTCACCAACAGGACAGTAATTGGACCGCAGCGACAGGACAGTAAATGAACCGTACCGACAGTGCAGTAAATGAACCGTATTGACATGACCAGACAGTAAATGGACCGTACGGAGCTAGAAACTGTCGGGTTAGAAACTACGTAACGCTAGGACCGCAACAAAATCTTGTTCCGCAGAACTTGGTGAAGTACGAACAAGGAAGGACAAACTATATGTGAGGCATAAACTAAGACAAGTTGGTGAGGATGCAATATCGCTTGAAATTGATAAAGTAAAAGTATTTTAAAAATTGTGACGAACAATTCTGCCCAAGTATTAGTTTTCAAAAATTACTTCATTTACAACTTCATATTCAAGAATGGAGTTTCCTGTACTTTCATTGAATGATGCTACATTTTTTGTGAACTATGTTCACTTTGAGAGCGAAGTACTCTTAAGCTAACACAAAATTACTCAGCTCTTCACTAGCTCCAAACCTATACCAGTGCGGGATAGTGTAATTCTGTGAGCGCAACTACAACGCACTTCTGAAATACATGAAATAAAAGGTGGAACAACTTACGAAGTATATATATATTTACGACGTATATTTTTTAACTCCACGTTTTGAAATCAGAAGAAACTACGGCGCCACTTCCTAGGAAAAATGCACAAATCACCTAAGTTTGTAAGTTTAGTTAGACATGCGAGCAAATGTTTCGTATTTCTTTTGTACCTTGTGTCTGTATGTGTGACAATGTTAATTTATTACATAAATGTTTTGTGGCATATTTCATGAGTGTATTTTATTGAACAGATGAACTTTCATGACTGGTAGAGCATGTGACACGAGCTGCATGCTGCGATGCGTGCTGGTGCAGTCGGTGAGCGCTGACGCGCACCGCGACGTAGAGACAAGTTTGGTGTAGTTTGTGACGTTAGTCACTGGCAGGCGGTCATTTGGAGTGTTTACGGAGGCCTTCACGGCCTCTGCTGGTCGAGGTCATTGCTACCAGTTAAGTTCCTGGTAAATAGATTTAAGTCAGCTCCATGTGAGCGGTATTGCCATAATCAAACAAAATCCAGAGATCATATACCTTACTTTGAATTCCTAAAAATTTATCTCACAAGGAAAACCTAATGATATTTTTATGCAAGGGCATTTAAATTACGTCCAGGAAAACGCACTCTCTACAGGTGGGTTGTCACGTTACTTTCGTGAATTAAGCAACTAACTGCAAATTTTGCTCAGGGAAGCACTTTTGTAGGGAGCTGCTTTTTAGGAAAATTTGAAATATCAGGGAAATTTGAAGCCTGTTATGAAGCATGTGCCACAAATACAATCGTCACATACTCTCAGGGTTTCAAGTAATTGAACAGTAATAAACGCTCTTAAGTATGTTCCGACGTGAATAATTCCCATCTCAAATAATTCAATTAAAAAGAAGAAAAAATGAAAAATTCTGAGCCGTTTTATCGATGTCGAGAGTTCGACAGATATTCGAGAAAACAAAATGGACAACGAACTAAAAAAGAAATTGGAGTGCACAATGTACGTCCGAAGAGACTAGCATTAATTTCTTTGCTAGTCATAGGTTAGTAAAAAAATTTTGAGGTTTCTGAATTTTATAACTTTATTAATGTTCTCTACAAGTTTTGAATTGAATGTTCTATTTCAACTAGTTTGAATTGTTTTTAAAAAACAAAATATTTACTCAACATTTTCGAGCACAAATAACAAAAACTTTCATATATGACAGACTGCAGACAGTGATTTATATCTTCATATCATTAACAACGGTTCGTTTGTAATGAATTCGCTGCCGAAGTTAAAGCATGACCGTTTGCCACAAAGCTACCTGATGGTCAGATAAGGCTGTTGTCCTGCTGGCTAGACGGGTCCTCGGCTGGGTATATAAGCATGAACGCTTTTGTGACCACCATTCAGTTCAACTGCGGCTCCACACTGTACACACGGTGCTCGTTAAGGTTCTCAGTTCGGTCTCGTGTTAAGGAAGTTCATTGTTTGTGAAACACCTAGTGAGTTTTGTGAGGAACTAACATCTACGTACAGTGACCAAGGACATTGAATTTTCCTGTCAAAATCCGCTTGAAAGAGTGCTTTGAAGTGATTCAACACGCTTCAGCATCATTTACATTTTCTCTGCGACTGCTTCTTTTTTTTAAATACTATGAGTTTCCATCAGAACACATCAAATCAGTGGGCTCTTCAGGAGCGATCAGAGTCAGAAGCCAATTCTAGCCCTGCTCCATTGTGGACTGGAGTTCCCACCTACGCCCAGAGTGTGGGTAATGCTGCATCGTTTGGCGAGCAAATTGAATCTAACACCAATTCTTTCAACGAATTTAATAACGACGGAAATTCAGATCTCCCAAGTCAAGGATTAGTCGGTTTATTTTCGAATGAAGAACCAAGCCATGAAGACGAAAGCGACTCAAATGAAGAGCCTGGGGTGAGCAATTACCTTCTTGCTCTCTGTTATAGCGCAAATGTCAATCAGTTCACCAAATCTGAAATCATTGAACTACTTAAAAGTTCCGTCGAGGAGTTAAGGAGAGTGTTTCTGAAAGGTGTTCAAACACCTGCTGTTCAAGGAAAAAAACTAAGAGTGCCAATGAAAATTCTAGAAACAGCTGTACGATTTCTCACTATAGAATTGCCTAAATACAGCTATTGTAGTAATCTCAACAGGAAATTAGAGACTCTGGGAAAATACATCAACGCTTCAATCAGTTTTATTCAAGATGATATTTTGCAGCACGAAAAAGATTTACGAGATATTGAGGCTAATGTCGCATCGATCCAGAAAAATTTTGAAATACTCAAAGCATGGAATAGGAGGCAGAGCTTCCTGTGCGGCCAGTCTGAGAAGTTCGCTAACGTCGTGTGCGCCAAAGACCTCCTGCCACAAAATGAAGGTCCCCCGACATGCGGGATCTGCTTCTCCACTGTTGAAGAAACGAGCGACTTCGCCGTGCAGTCAGAGTGCTCGCATATCTTCTGTACTAGTTGCATCTCAGCTTGGTTTGAAACAAAGTAAGTGGCTCCTTTTTGTTCTTTACTTTTGATACAGTTTGCCAAAAACTCAGTTTAAAATACAGCAGATTAGAATATTTAGGTTTACTGATAAGCGTCACTAAATAATGCTGTAAGTTAGCAAGCGAACATTATATCGATAACGTATTGTTGATATAAGTTAGTTAGTCCCTCACACGCCTGGTTAAATTGCTTATTTATTTGACCGCTGATGATGAAACTCATTACATTCAGACCTCACATCACCATCTGTTGAGCACATGTTGTAGTTGTGTACCTGCGACATTACGCTAGTTTTGTTATGGCAGAGCTGCCATGGTTCATTTCTATACTTTGAAGAAACTGGTAGGAAAATTAAAGTTACGCAGAGTGTTTGTTTCAAATTCACGCTCTGAAGAATTTCCACGTCATCTGATACTAGAATACAGAGTTGGCTAAAACGCCTGTTACTTTTTGTTACGCGATAAATTAAAAGCAGTTGAGCTAAAAATTGTGATAAAAAAAAGGTAAAAAAAATAATTGAAATTCTGTTTCATGACCAGTTTTTGAATATCACGTCCGTCCGTCATTTTCGGGAAACGCGTGTAGCAAGCAACAATTTACTGACAAGGACGTCTTCCTGATCACTGATCTCCCATGGCACTTTTTACTAATGAACATTGATTGGTCGAGACATTTCATCGCAGTTAGATTCTTCCTAATTAATCTTTTAATAATTGAACAGTTTTAGAAATTTGAAATAGCAGCTGAATTTACGCAAGGGGCAATGATCGCATTTCTTCTTTGGCTCACACTATTTCTCACATGCGTATTATTACTTTAGACAACAGTACTTACGTTATTGATTTTGCCGAGTGACGATTTCATGACAAAGTCGATGTCTTACATAAAACTCTTCTCTTTGTGGTATTGGTACCTTTTACTGCTGAGAATGAGGCAGTAGCATTCAATGAGCGATTGTTTCACCACACCTTTGAGTACGTTTGTATTAACGTGCACGTTTCTTCAACAGAAAGAACTGCCCGATGTGTCGTCAGAGCGGCCTGTTCAAGAGCAAAGACCGCCTCCTCGAGTTACGATCCCGCGGCCCGGAACCGGCAAACTGAAGCCGTGAGTTGGGTGAGGGATGCGGGGGGACTGGTGAATTTCTGGAAATTGAAATGGTCGAGAATTTTAGCCTGAATTTATTTCTAGGTTGGAAATTCTAACTCCTGAGGTCTTAGAGCAAATATTTAGTGTTATTTTATTGGGAGTGTTTTAATTTGTGTATAATAAGACAAAATCTCTACAGTTTTGAGTTTTTTTAATATTTTGATTACATTTTTCGGAATGGAAATTCTAAAGTTGATTAGAGCTAACATCACATGGAGTCCACGCCAACTGCGCCTGTGTGGCGGCTGAACTAGAAATTCATGAAGGTTAGCACAATATTGTATTTGTAAATCCTCCAGGAGTATCTGGTATGGTACGGGCGCATCTCACATAATTACTGATGACAGCCAGAGTATATCCCACTATATAATCTCGTACATTATGGGTAAACTTTTAATAAATATCTGCTGGAATAAATATTGGTTCGGTACAAATACTTCACGCAATATGCATAAATCCTCTATGAATATCAGGTGTAGTGTGGGTCATTCCTCTACAAAGTTCTGGTGCGGTATGGGTAATTCCTCAATGATTCTCTAGATGACATGAATATAAAACTGCAAAGAACTCAAATTCAATAATTTCGTTATACTGCAGAAGCTAATAAAAATTATAAAATAATTCCAATAATTCTATACTTCATGAAGTCTACTGCATCTATGCCAGGCCTACGTACAGATTTGCCAAATAAATGAGGTAGAGAATCAGTGAGAGCTTATTTTCATCTACGGTATTACAGTGGCAGTCGACGCCGAATTTGTGTTTTAAATTGAGGTTCTACCAGGTGATGGTATTTTCTATATTGATCTCGTCTCGTGTTTTTAGAAATTAGCTCCGAGAGTTTTTTTATTTATGCAAATTCTGGTAATGGCATGCTCACTGTCGGACAAATTGTTTTATTTAGATGTCGTTGATAACGTATAACATTTTTGACTCTTGAGAAAATTGTATCAATAACGATGTACAATATGTAATGACGAGTTAGACACTGAGAAGTTCAGTAGTAACACTGCTTGTGTGAGATACTAATATCGGTGAATATTGAAACAAATATTGGATTTCATGCGATTTAAATTATGCAACTTTCTCCAA
Source organism: Platorchestia sp. MABIK (assembly GCA_014220935.1). Lineage (NCBI taxonomy): Eukaryota > Metazoa > Arthropoda > Malacostraca > Amphipoda > Talitridae > Platorchestia > Platorchestia sp. MABIK. Next base: position 249,908 of record JACJUY010000319.1, read on the forward strand.
CAACATTTGCGAAGTTTAAGTGAATAGAACACATTACGTGACAGTTTCCTTAAAGCTTCACATGTATTTGTATTGACGTGCGTCTTTTTTCAACAGGCAAAACTGGCTGACGGTCCGCCACCGCGACGTGAGGATGAGCACAAAGCGCTTCGAGCCTCGATCCGGCTAAATTTCGATAAGAAGATTAAATTCCTAAGTTATTTTTGGCTGTTTCTCTTTTTTGAAAAGTATACAATAACCTGTCTTCCTTACACAACTACCGTGCAACACATACTTCAAAAGAACCATCCTTTCTACGAAGAAACCGCCAACGTCTCTCCAACGTCCCTTGCTCGCAGCTGACGATTTCATTTTTCAAATAAACTAACCTACAAGCACATGACTTTCCATCACCTGCACGTATTAATGAGTAGCTCTCGATGTGTTTTTGATACTTTTTTGAGTTCTGCAATGTTAATATAGCAGGGAGACTAGAACTTATGGAATTAAATAACAAGAGGGACAACTTGATGGCAGGCAACGGTGTTGTGTTCATCCAAGTCTGCAAATCATGCCCTCATAATCTAAACAAAATTCCTACGAATTCATTCGTGCTGAAGAGATGCCTTTGGTTCATGTTAATATTACTTTAATCTCATATTTAATTTAATCATACACGGATGTTCGAATGAAATTCGTAATTAAAATTGATGGCTTGAATGAAAACAGAAGACACGTACTTAGGATGCAGCAGGAGTTGTACAGACGCGACAGAGAAAGCATGTTAAATATCGTGATTCGATGGAAATGTAAGCCACACAGCACCAAGGCAATAAATTATTAAGGTTTGCTATGCGATCTCAGCATCAGTGAAAACGCTTTGGTGTGCGATCTCAGCATCAAAAAAATTCTTTGATATGCAATCTCAAGTGTACTGTATCATGGACACTGGAATATAGATGTAAAATAGTCGTGTTTCATCCTCAATATTTCACTATGTAACGATGCATTCGCCTTCAAATGTCAGTAATATAAATTGGACGGAAAGCACTAACTTTTCTCTGAAAAAAGATTTATTCGTGAAGAATCAGAAAAAATGTATTGTTACATGAGGAATTAGAAGAAAAGGTTTATTATAAACAATATAGAACTTTGGGCTCTGCCATCGTTGACGGAAAAAACGAACGCAATCATCGTATAAAAAAAACGAGAATTCAGACCTTCACTGCTTTTAAAAACAGAAGTTGCCACACATATCGTTCTATTCGCTCAAGAAACGCGTCTCCCCATTTCACTACATGAAATGGTCGAGTGATTTGTGAGTTCATTCTTGGTTACGTTTTAGCTTTAAATATCGGCCCGGTTACAAGAATTCATAGTCAAGCTATTGGAAAAACATGGCTGCGTTGCAGAATTTAAATACTGTAAAAACAAGAAGAGTGGAAGTGCAATGACCATCCCATCACGTCTCCATCATTTCTGCTCGAGGAATATTTGGCTGAATGTTCACCTTTTTCGTGTTTTAGATTATTTGTGTTTAATTTATTGATTAAGCACTTAAAGGTTTTATTTGTATTTACATGTACAACAACAATAACAATAAAATACAACAACACAATGTCACAGAGCACAAATTTAATACAAATGAACAATATACATATTAAATGAGATATCACATATCAGAGCCGCAGCGGTGATTGCGCTCGCGTGACAAACGGCAGAAAGTGATCTTACGTCTAAATTTGCTGAGTTTACTTGGAAAGAAAAAAGGCATGAACTGTGCATAAGATTAGAACATGCTGCGAGCGCCAGTGTACTGCGCTTTTACTGATGGAAACAATGAATTATTTTCAAAAGTATTTGTGGTGGTGCACTGAGTTTTTACTTTCGATTCATTTAATGAATATTTGCATCTGTTGTTTAATAGCCAGCCAGGTCAATCAATTTAGTCAAGACGTACGTTCCAGGAATCGGGAAATTTCTCAAACCTCAAAATAAATCACAACTTTAGCTTTAGAAAACATAACAGAATACATTTACTAAGTCGACAATACCATATTAACTTTAAAGTTGTAAGATAATCAGATCGTCCAAACCTTAGCTAAATTTCAGGAGCCAGAGATACAGTTTTAGTTACGTTCAGTTATTGAAACTCTTCTGTGAGAAACAATACCTTCAGAATGAGCAGCAGAAAAATTCAGGCTATAGATTAAAATGTCAACAGAACAGGAGGAAATTCTGTCTCTTACAGTACAGGCTAGCCACTTGCATCTTAGATAAAAAACAAATGAAGAAATTTGACGCTGAAAATACTGTGACGACCTGACATCGGCAGATGTTGATTAATGGATTATGATTAATGATTAATGATTAATTAGTTGTCGTCTCAGTACAACTAATTAATGTATTGTTGCACCTTCACGATCAAATGTGTCTGAGCCCTCTGTACATGGTAATCAGATGTCAAGGGTGAACTTAGCACAGTGTTTACATACGAGGCGAGATGGGAAAATTTAAGTTCAAATATAGCAAATACAGAGTATAAATAATTTTTTAAGGAACGTGTTGAACAATTCAGACGAAATTTTATGTCTTGAGAGTATCTTCCTCCTTTCAAATTTTTAAAACAACTAATCAAAACAGTTTCTCTGATTTCTCTTTCTGAACTGTCTTTCCGAACAGTCTCTCAGATGAGTCACATAAAACTGTGTCTTTGAAAAGCCTCTTAGAATTATCGCTAAGAACAGTATCTCTGATAGAACAGAATTGCTCCACAAAACCAATTCATGAAAAAAATGCCATAAACAGCTTTTCATAACAGTCCTTCCGTAAATTCTATCAGAGCTGAATCTCAAACCTTTTTTTACAACAGACTCTCAAAAAAGTGTCTCAGAACTGTTTCTCAAAATTGCGTCTCAGAACTTTCTTTTGAGAACATTCTCTCAGAATAGTTTCTCAGAACAGCCTCTCAGAATATTCTCTCAATGATGTAATGAACATCATTCCAATTGAACTAATCTGATGATAGTCGCAGTTCTCGTTTGCGTGTGGACAACATCTGGCGAAGTCAGGTTAGTTCATTATTTTCTGTGTCAAATTTGTTCATTTGTTCTATTTCTATGATGCTAGTGGCTAGCCTACTGCAGGAGACAATTCCCTCCTGTTCGGTTGACGCTCTAATCTTTAGTCAGAATTTTCATGCCGCTCATTCTGAAGTAATTGTTTATCACATGAAAATTCCAATAATTGAACGTAATTTAAAACTGCTCCACTGGCTACAGAAGTTTAGCTAATGTTCAGTACGATCTGATAGACTTGCTACTCTATAGTTAATATGGTAATTGTCGACTAGTACTTGTATTCTATTCTATTCTATTTGCCAAAGCAGAGGTTGTGCTTCATTTTGAGGTATGAGGAATGCCCAGATTCCTGGCACGTAGTTTTGACTAAATTGATGGACCTGGCTGGCTGAGAAACAATTAATGCAGGAAATTCATTCAATGAATCGAAATTTAGTTGTAAAAATGATGATATTTGTGACTGATGAAATCGAATATTTATTAATGTGGTAGCCTTGAATAGCAATTTTACATTTAGGTGTTGATTTCGCGAATTATTCATAAATTGTAAATTACCTATGATAGAAAAAATTTAAATGTGGACATTTATTTCCTTCTCATGTAAACTGGATTATCGTTTGACACTATCAGATACTCGAAAGTAGAAACTCGGTACACCACCACAAATACATTTAACAATAATTCATTGTTTCCCTCCGTCAGTGGACTGGCGCTCACAGCGTGTTCTAATCTTCAACATTCACTCATTAAATCGGAAATTTTTCTTTACGAATATGTCATGTCATATTTTTTTACGAATAAACGCAGTAAAAATGAAAGCGGATCACTTTCTGCCATTTGTCACGCGAGCCCAATCACCGCTGCTGCTTTGGTATGCAGTCTTAGCTGTGATGTTTCATTCACTGTATTGTTTATTTTGTTTAAATTTGTGTACTGTGACATTAAGTTGTGGCGTTTTATTGTTATTGTTGTTGTACATTTAAAGACAAAATAAAAAACTTCAATTATTAATCGATAAATTAAATACAAATCAATTAAAACAGAAAAAGGGCTAGTACTGCCTTCCCTAATATTCCTCGAGCAGAAATTATCGAAATACGATAGGAAGGTCTTTGAACTTCCACTTATTATGTTTTTGCAGCATTTAATTTCTGAGACCCAGCCGTGTTTTTTCTAATAGCTTGATTATAAATTCTTGTAACTGGGTCTATATTTAAAGCTAACACGTAACCAGTAATGAACTCACAAATCACTCTACCAATTCAAGCAGTGAAATTGGGAGGTGCGTTTTTCGGGAGAATATAATGATATGTGTGGCTACTTCTATTTTAAAAGCAGTGTAGGTCTGAATTCTCGCTTTTTATACTTTAACTGTGTTTTTTCCTCCGCAACGATGGCAAAGCCCAAATTTCTTTATTTTTCTAATAAACCATTTCTTCTCATTCCTCATCAAATAAACCATTTCTTCTGATTCTTCAGGTAACAAACCATTTATTTTGATTCTTCATGCTATAATCCGTTTCTTCTAAGGAAAGTTAGTGTTTTCCGTTCATTTAAAATTTCCTTAAAACTTGCTCAGCTAACATTTGAAGGTTGTATATGGATCGTCACACCGTCAATTATTGACAGCAAAACACGATTATTTTACATTGATGTTCCAGTGTTCGTGATACAGGATCAGTATTCTTGAAATCGCATGCCGAAGTATTTTTAAAGCTGAGATCACATACCAAAGTGTTTTCCTGACGCTTAGATCGCATACCAAAGTGTTTTCCTGACGCTTAGATCGCACACCAAAGTGTTTCCTGACGCTTAGATCGCACACCAAAGTGTTTTCCTGACGCTTAGATCGCACACTAAAGTGTTTTCCTGACGCTTAGATCGCACACTAAAGTGTTTTCCTGACGCTTAGATCGCACACCAAAGTGTTTTCCTGACGCTTAGATCGCACACCAAAGTGTTTTCCTGACGCTTAGATCGCACACCAAAGTGTTTTCCTGACGCTTAGATCGCACACCAAAGTGTTTTCCTGACGTTGAGATCGCGTAGCAAAACTGATGTAATTTCTATTCGTTTTCTTTGTTGTTTTTATAGCATTTCCGTCACATCAGGAATATTACCCGCTTTTTTGTCGCTGTTGCAATTCCATTCCTTCTTCGTCCTAACAACGAGTTTTCTGTTTCTATTCAAGCCATGGATTTTAATTTGCGAAAATCATACTAACATTCGTCCATGATTCAATCATATATTATGTTCCAGTAATATCAGTACGAACCAAATCCATCTGGTTCAACCGAAATTACTAACAAATCGATTTTCATTCAAATTTTTCTACCAAATGAGGTTGGAAAAAAACAAAGTTGTGGTTGTAGCAGTTTTGTGGTTTGGAAATGGAATTTTTCATGAATGAAATGTACAAACACACTTGAACTTGTGGTTTCGAAAATAAAATACAAAGTATTTTTCTAATCTGTCCCTTAGTACATGAGTATGAATGAGTTGGTAAAAAAAGTAGCCTAAACAATGATGCCATAAAATGCATAATTAAATAAACACAACATCTTTGCCTGCCGCATATTGACCTCACCGAATTCAAGGAAGTATCAAAAACTCTGCATATGCTACTCGTTAATACGTGCACGTGATGTAAAGTCTTAAACTTCTAGGTTAGTTTATTTGAAAAAAAAATTTGGTATCTTCGTTGAGAGGAGGGATCTTTTTGAAGTATGTGTTGCACGGTAGTTGTATAAGGATGGCAGGTTACAGGATACTTTTTCACAAAGGAGAAATATTCAAACATACTCTCAGAATTTATTCTTCTAATCACAATTAAACCCTCCTTACTTCTGGAGATAAAAATATGAGTGTTTCATTGGAAATTCACAATCGCAGAAAAAAATTAGAAAGAACTCCGATTTTCCTTAATACGGTTCAATATCTGTTCAGTTTTGTTATGCATATTGTTTCATGGGGCGAGCAAGGTTTTTATCCAAAACATTTAATTTCCAAATGTTTTACTGTTATAAGAAATTTACATCAAAAGCGGAAAATTTCCGTCCCAAATGACAGAGGTCACGACAACACAAGATCTCGAGGACCAGTAGCCGAGTGTCAGATCTCATCGCGTGTCCCTGGTGAAGGAAGGTGAGCTCTTTGGCTATCACATTATCTAAAAGTGATGTAAAGCGTCAAGTTCCGTCACTTAGACACCATCAATAACGTCCAAGAGAACGATCTCTCTAACTCTAATATGTACGTTTTAAAACATGCGTTCAAAATACACTTAAACTTTCAAATCTGAGAAGGTCTTTTTCATATGTCACAGAAGCAATATTTCCAGAGCAATAAAACCAGATTCTAATCCTCAAAAACTTCTGTGGGGCGAAAACTCACTGTGAAAGTTAAATTTTGAGTAGAATTTTTGGCTATTTCAACTCCGAGAAATTTTGGTGTCCCCGCATCCCTCACCCAAATCCCGGCTCCAAAGGTTGGCAGACAACGCCGAATTTGTATTTTCAATCGAGGCTCTACCAGAAATTGGTATTTTCTACATTGATCTCGTCTCGTGTTCCTGGAAATTAGCTCCGTGAGTTTTGTCGTTTATGAAAATTCGGGTAATAGCCTGCTCGTCTGCCACGTTCCAGTTCCAGGCCGCCGGATCGCGGCTCGAGGAGGCGCTCTGTGCTCATCCTCACGCTGCGGTGGCGGACCGTCGGCCAGTTTTGCCTGTTGAAAAAAGACGCACGTCAATACAAATACATGTGAAGCTTTGAGGAAACTGTCACGTAATGGGTTCTATTCACTTAAACTTCGCAAATGTTGTTGGAGAAAGTTGCATAATTTGAATCGCATGAAATCTAATATTTGTTTCAATATTTTCTGACATTAGTATCTCGCACAAGCAGTGTTCCTACTGAACTTCTCAGCGTCTAACTCGTCATTACGTTATGTACATCATCATTAATACAATTTTCTCTACAGTCTAAAATGTTGCACGTTATCAACAAGATTTAAATAAAACAATTTATACCACAGTGAGCAGGCCATTACCAGAATTTGCATAAAGAAAAAAACTCACGGAGCTAATTTCTAAGAAAACGAGACGAGAGCAATGTAGAAAATACCATTATCTGGTAGAGCCTCGATTGAAAACACAAATTCACTGTCTTTTTCCAATGTATTACCACTTATGAAAATGAACTCTCACTGTTTCTCTACATTAGATATTAGGCAAATCTGCACGTAGTCTTGGCAATGATGCATTAGACATCTTCAATTATAGAATTACGGAAATCCTTTCACAATTCATGCCAGCCCAAGCAGTATCCAAAAATTATTGAACTTGATTTTTTTTGTAGTTGTATATTCACGTCATCTAGAATATCATGGAGGAATTACTCATACCGGACTAGAACTTTGTAAAGGCCAGTACCGGACCCACTGTACACCTGATATTTATGAAGGACATCCACAGCCAGATTTTGAAAAAGGATTTATGCATATTGCATGAGGTATTTGCACCGAACCAATATGTGCTCCACCAAAATTCGTGGTGAATTTGATCACACCACACGAGATTATTACAGAAAATTTACGATCATTGTGCTTAATAATTATGAAGCATTTATTCACAATGCACCAGATAGTTGTAGCGTTTTCAGAAACACAGCACCTGTGTTGGCCTGCATTAGCTTCTGGTTCAGCCGTCACACAGGCACAGTTGGCGTGGACTCCATGCGATGTTAGCTCTAATCTACTTTAGAATTTCCATTTCGAAAAATATATTCAAAATGTACCTCAAATTATAAACAAGGATTTTCTCTTTTAATACATAATTTTCACCGTCCCCATAAATGACAATAGCTATTTGCGCTAATACCTCGGCAGGGTAAAATCTCAAATGTAGAAATAAATTCAGGCTAAAATTCTCGACCATCTCAATTTCCAGAAATTCACCAGTTGTATGACATCCCTCACCCAACTCAAGGCTTCAGTGTGCCGGTTCCGGACCGCTGGATCGTAGCTCGAGGAGGCGGTCTTTGCTCATGAACAGGCCGCTCTGACGACACATCGGGCAGTTCTGTCTGTTGAAGAAACGTGCACGTTAATACAAACCTACTCAAAGGGTTGGTGGAACAATTGCTCATTGAATTTTACTGCCTCGTACTCAGCTTTAAAACTACCAATATCGCATGGAGAAGAATTTCCTCTAAAACTTCGACTTGGTCTCAAAAACGTCATTCACTACTATTAAAAAGGCAAGTGCGGACCTTCACAGTAATGGTAGACTGGTGAGAAATATTGTGAACCAAAGATGGAATGTGATCATTTCCACTTGCGTAAGTTGAGCTGCATGCTCAAATGCTTGAGTCCGTTGAATTAGGAATAAATTATTGAGAATCGGTAACCGTTCCAACTTACAATTCTGATCGATACTTTGAAGCAGAAAAATATTTGTTTACCAGAAGCTGTCATGGCTTTTTTTGAAAAATCAAATTAACTCAAGTCACTCCAACTCGTCAATCATGCAGCGACGTGTGAACAAGAATAGCATTTCTCTGGTAGGGAATTTTTACTCTCCATATACCGCTTCCTGTCCCAATTTGAGAATTTCACGCACTTTTAAGAACAATTTACTGTTAAACGAATAAATTTGGCGACCAATTTTTTTCATTTCATATCATGTAACATATTTTGTTGACATCCTCATTTTTTTCAGAAAAGAAAAACAACTCAAACCAAATGTATTCACATATATGCTAGCTACATTGCAAGATCAATTTATTTCAAAATCTCAGTGACACGAAATGAATTATATCTGAAAAAAAATTAATAAAACTTCTGCATGTGTTTAGCTGTACGATTCATAACTATTCTTTTTACAAGTAAAACTTCTACACCATTTTCAAAACACCTCGAAAAAGACAGAATGGCTTATCAACAATACGCTGGTTGCAGTTATACTTCAAATTATGCATGCATGAGAGATAAAAATGATTAGGAACTTCTTGGCAATTCTGAATGTAATATAAGACGTGTGGATTACTTACGTTTACCATTAACTAATATCAACCATAACTTATCACAATAATGTTCGGTCTCGAATTAACTGCTGAGTTGAGTGACGTTTAGCAGAAATCATCAATTATGAAAGTGTAATATTCTAAATTTAGTTTTCACGAACTGTATCAAAATTTAAGAACAAACAGGAGCCACTTACTTTGTTTCAAACCAAGCAGTGATGCAACTAGTACAGAAGATATGCGAGCACTCTGACTGCACGGCGAAGTCGCTCGTTTCTTCAACAGTGGAGAAGCAGATTCCGCACGTCAGGGGACCTTCATTTTGTGGCAGGAGGTCTTGGGCGCACACGACGTTAGTGAACTTCTCAGACTGACCGCACAGGAAGGTCTGCCTACTATCCCATGCTTTGAGTTTTTCAATATTTCTCTCGATTGAAGCGGATGTAGCTTTCAAACCTACTTTCTTACTCTCGGTGGGATAAATATTCAATCTAATATTACGGGTAATATTGTCGATGAAAAATTTTAAAGTCGTCAATTTCCTTTTGAAAATAGGGCAATAGTCGTGCTTAGGAAATTCCTCAGCAAGGTATTTCAAAACTTTTTCTTGAGCTCTCATTCTCGCTATCATTTCGTTAAGTTGAGCAGTACCTCCTTGAAAACCTTTTGTGGCTTCTCGTTTTATCCCAGCAATTGAGCTGTCAAGTAGTTCAATCAGATCAGACTTGCTGAACTGCTTGGAATTCACACTAGAATAGAGAGCAGGAAGGTAATTGCTCACCGAAGGAACTTCATTTGAGTGGTTCCCGTCCGCTTGGTTTCCCTCTAAATGCAAAAATGAACTGACATATTCTTGCTCCGGGAGGTTCAAGGTGCCGTCATTATTGGATACACGAATGTTATTCCTTCTTGATTGAGATTGACCGCCCAACGATGCAGCATTACGCACACTCTGATGGTTGAGGTAAGCTCTACTTCGCCGTAGAGTACGGAAGTAGTTGACTGCTGGCATTGAAAGCTCATGACTCGGGACGTATAAGTTGCATGGGAAAAAGTAACTCCAACGCAATCGATCTCGCACGCGAAATGATGCAGCATTGCCCGCACCCTGGGCGTAGATGGGAACTCCTATCCACCATAAAGCAGGGCTAGAATTGGCTTCTGACCCTGATTGCGCCTGAGGAGCCCACTGGTTTGATGTGCTCCTGTGGAAACTCATTGCGAACTTTTCAAAAAGAACCAGTCACAAAGAAAATTTAGAAGCTGCTGATGCGTGTTCAATAACCTCAAAGCACTATTTCAAGAGGATTTCGACAGTCAAATTAAATGTCACTGGTCACTGTACGTTGATCTTAGTTTCTCATGAGAATCACTACGTGTTTTCACAAACAACGAACTTCCTTAACACGAGACCGGACTGAGAACCTTTAAAAGCACCTTGTGAACAGCGTGAAGCCGCAGTTGAACTGAATGGTGGTCACAAAATTGGGCCTGCTTATATACCCAGCCGAGGACCCTTCTAGCCAGCAGAACAACAGCCTTACTGACCATCAGGTAGCTCTGTGGTAAACGGTCATGTTTTAACTGCAGTTAAACGAATGCATTACAAAGGAATCTTTGTTAATGGCTTAAAAAAAATCCCTCTCTGTGGACTTTCATACGTGATTGTTAATATAATTTGTGCTTAAATATGTTCAGGAAATATGTGTTTGGTAAAAACAATTATAACAGTTGGAAGTAAAAAATTCAGTTCTAAACTTCCGGATAAAAAAAAAGCCAAACAATTCAGAAACCTCAAAAACTTTTTTGACCAGCAGTTGTCTATTCGCACTCTCACGTCTTGGCAGAATTTCTGACCCTATATTATCGCTATAATAATCTCCTTTTTATTGATAATTTTAAATGTATTCAGTGACGTTAAATCAATCGTTACTTGGAAACAACAAAGCGAAAAACTGAAAGAAGGAAGGATACGCATTCAAATTGTTTTTTCAACAACACTTTTCACAACAAAATTACAGAAAATTATAAAAAAAACGAAGTCATTTTTGACGTCGGGAGAAAACTAATTATCACATATGAAAACCTACAAACAATAAGGCAAAAGTTCTTTACCAAGTACATACGCACTTTTTCTTTACAATACTGAAAGTGCGACTAGATAGATTTAAGAAATGTATATAAGCGTACGAGCAACCACCGACTCTCATTATTTAACAGTGATTGCAAGTCGATCCACGAGATGAAATTCATTTGCACATGGTGGATCTATTTTTAATCTCTAACTGAGTACACAATAGATCAAACTAAAGTTTCCTTCAAAATGTAAACTATTGTTCCAATGACAGGACGATTCAAGCGAATGTGTGCGTGATGTCAACATCGTGAACTTGTTTTATTTTAATTTAGGAGTTGATGTACACCCCGACATCCACGCAATTTTAAGAATCCTAAAATGTCGGCAAGAACATAAATAACCCACCCTCTCAAGCAGCTGGGAGTTGAAATGTAAAGGGTCGAAAGCCTAATCGACTTCTAACAAATAAAACTTACAAATACCTCATGTTAGAGCACTCGAAAGCAAATAATTACTGCTATCAACTTACGTGGGATCAACAGCCAATTAGCGAGCGCTACTTTTTTCGAACACAAGTTGTTCACTTACGTAAGCCTTAATTAATGTGCACGTTGAAATATTCAATGCGAATATTGACAGCAAAAAATTCTTAAATTTTCAGTTGCGACAAAATTGTCCCTAACACCTTAGTTAAAATTACGAATTTCTGCTCTAATTTCAGAACAACAATGAGGTCTCGTATCAAAAGTGGCTAAGGTACATACTTGTTAAATTTAGGCATGGGAAAGATGACCAGCAGACGCAGCGTAGGATAGCTCTAAGCCCCAAAATGACCGTCTGGCCGCGGCTGGCGCGTCCGATTGAGGCGACAGGAACGCGCTTCTGCTCCCTGGTACGCGTCTGCGCACACCGACTGCACCGCACACATCGCCATGTGCAGCACATTACACCATCATTCCACCAACTCGTAAAATATCCCATTTGTTACAGAACACGCACTAAAGTTAGCGCAGACTTTACGTCTAAAATATAACACACAAAACAAAAAGAGACACGACATACAGAACAAAATGCGAATGATATTCAACATTCGTACCTGCAGCACACAACGTAGCTCAGTCTTTCAAAAGATCGCATTCTCAGTGCAACTTGGTGACTTAGTGAAAGCTTGTACATATTTTGTGTTGAATAGAAAATGCGGTACTGCCAATGTATTCTCAAGAGTGAATTGCTTACTATTTTTCGGGCTTTGTCCATGCTTTGCTCAATCAAAATTTACTGGCGTCGTCTCAGGTATTATGCCGTTTTTCTTAATCTCTATAGATCTAAATCGCATTAAGTAGTTCCTAAGTCTGTTTGAAAAACAGCTTCACGCAAGTAGAGGAGTTGAGTGTCGGTTAACGACCATGAAACAACAGAGCGAACCCGTAGGGATTTTTTTGGCCGTGGTCGTGGTTTAGTTTCCAATTTACTTGAGATAATTCAATGATTCACATCTCACGCGAAAAATTTGTAACAAACTGCTAAAATGCAAGCACAAGTTCATCGCCTCACGAGGTTATTTTGTTCGTTCTGATAAATTTTGTTTCTGTTTAACTTAGCATATGTGTTTTCAAATATTATAAACTTACCATACCTGTAAGGTTTTCACGCACGTTAAAAGGCGAGGGACATGCCGAATAATTTTATTTTCGATAAATTTCAGATGAACTGCTTTGGCTGCTCTCAGTGAAACATAATAAGAAATGCACAAAAAACATAATATAACATGTATTTGCCGTGTCTCCAAACTGTCCATGCTTTGTTCTACGGAAACTTTGGACTCTGTTCTCAGTTCCAACGTCTGTTTACTCTTCTTTTGCTCCGTGTCCGATTTGGTCGGTTTAAGTCTATGAATTATGACTTTATGCATGTGGAGGCTCTGTGTGCGCTGGTGAACGAGCAAAAAATAAAGGACGAGCCCATCGGGAGATTTTGTCATGGTTCAGCTTTCAATCTACTTAAGATAATCCGTCAATTAATTAACATTTCCGACAGGAGCTTGTCTCCGGCTGCTGAAATGTGAGCACAAGCTCATCGGTGCACGTGGTTGTCCACGTGGTGCACGTGGTTGTCTACGTGGTGCACGTGATTGTCTACGTGGTGTGCGGGGTTGTCTACGTGGTGTGCATGGTTTTCTACGTGGTGCACGTGGTTGTCTACGTGGTGGGCATGGTTGTCTACGTGGTGCACGTGGTTGTCTACGTGGTGGGCATTGTTGTCAACGTGGTGCACGTGGTTGTCTACGTGGTGTGTGCGGTTGTCTACGTGGTGCACGTGGTTGTCTATGTGGTACACGTGGTTGTCTACGTGGTGCACGTCGTTGTCTACGTGGTGTGTGTGGTTGTCTAAGTGATGCACGTAATTGTCTACGTGGTGTGCGTGCTTGTCTACGTGGTGTGTATGGTTGCCTACGTGGTGCACGTGGTTGTCTACGTGGTGTGCGTGGTTGTCTACGTGATG
>JACJUY010000320.1:22876-37018 GCA_014220935.1 Platorchestia sp. MABIK
CGATATATAACACAAAAGCCTTGCAGAGAAATACTGAAAAAAGTAGAGAGAAAACTTAAACTGAAAAGTGGACAGAAAACTTAGAAACCTTTGAGAGAAGTATTAAAAATCACCTGGACAGAAAACACAGAAACTTCGGACAGAAGCCCTAGATAGAAGCCAGGAAAAAATCTGTGTGCAGAGACCGAAGAAGAGGGCCATGCAAACGCACGTCTGTTGCCATGACGACGGCCTCGCTAATATCGGAGGCAAAGCCTTCGTTGTAGGCTGTGCTGAATCCTTCCTTTACCGGGAGGTGAGAATCTCAAAAGAAGACTGGGTAGGGGAGTCAGACCAACGTACCCAAGGCGGCCTCTCATTGGCTGGGCGGTGTTAAGAAACTCGTGGCGCAGCCAATAGGCAAAGGGCTCCAATGGTTGCAACAATTTGCAAAACGAGAGATTAAAAACATCCATCAAATGGTTGCAACATTCTACAAAACGAGGAATTAATAAAAACCATTCACGCGAGCGATTTTTCAATGCATTATTTTCGTTGCGAAAAATTACTGCATAAGTAAATTTTGTTCAATAAAATCTGATGAAATCATTGAAAAACCAGCATCCTGGATACAGCCGCCATCACACCAGCTTCCTGGATGCAGCCGCCATCACACCAGCATCCTGGATTCAGCCGCCATCACACCAGCATCCTGGATGTAGCCGCCATCACACCAGCATCCTGGATTCAGCCGCCATCACACCAGCATCCTGGATGGAGCCGCCATCACACCAGCATCCTGGATACAGCCGCCATCACACCAGCATCCTGGATGCAGCCGCCATCACATCAGCATCCTGGATACAGCCGCTATCACACGAGCATCCTGGATGCAGCTGCCATCACACCAGCATCCTCAATACAGCCGCCATCACACTAGCATCCTCAATACAGCCGCTTCACACCAGCATCCTCAATACAGCCGCCATCACACCAGCATCCTGGATACAGCCGCCATCCCACCAACATCCTGGATACAACCGCCATCACACCAGCATCCTGGATACAGCCGATTAAGCAACTCTTAAATAGCAGAAACCAAACCTAAAATTTGATGATGAAAGGTTTTGCGATAGTGTCAATTCTTGATGACCTTCCATTATCACAGAGAGGACACTTCCACTATCGCAGTGCTGACACAAGAGGGCGTGGTGTCTGCGCTATTTATTTTGGGACTGCTTGCTCTTCATAAAAAAAGGTAGAAGTGAGGCGTTTGGGGATCCACGGAGGTCAAGTAGGTCTTATCGGATCAAAAGATAAGCTCTCGGTCGCTCAATAAAAGGGCTTTTTTTGCCAGTCCTGCTGCGCCGTGCGTGATTTGCTGGTTCTGCGAGTTTTGGCTAAGTCTTTTATTGGAATAGAACCGTGAATATAGGTTCACAATTTCTTCATTTCTGAAACTTGATTAACGAATTAAAGATGAAAAATAACCGTGTGTGTATGAAGTTCTTGGAGTGTTAAACTCGTAAATAGATTTTTCCATTGTTTAAAAAACTAAGTGATCCCTTGGGAAGATTTTACTGGGTCCTCTCAATCATTGCGATGAATCCTTTTCGAAGTACCAACGCATTTGCGAATCACAAGCTGTCTCAAAAATTCTCTGCCGCACTACGCAGAACGGCTTGCGGATTACTGCGCCTGTACGTGGGTGCGCTTCAAAGCTTCAGTTCTGAGTGGAAAAAAGAGCAAAATTCTGCCTCCGGAATGAACCAGATAGAGAAAATTTCCGGGCTTCAAAACCTTGGAAAATGGCCATGGCACCAATGTTGGAAAATAGCCATGACGCCAATGTTGGAAAATTGCCGAAACATCAAGGCTAGGCAAATGGCCTTGGCACCAATGTTTGGCCACGTTGTGCATGTGAAGTAGTGTACTGTCTAGTTGGAAAATGAGCTGCTTGTTTGGGAAATGACTTTTTGTTTTTTTTTGAGCAGAGCCCACGAGTCAAAATTTATTCAATGTAAGAATTCGGGGTCACTTTCGCACCGTATTTGACGAAAATGAGAAAAGATCGTAACATTTTTGAATTGGTAGCTCGTGTCATGATCGAGGTAGAGTTCTGATGTCAGTAGACTTTCTTTCGAAGTTTTGTACGTGTAAAAGGAACTTATTCTAATGAAATTTCCTTCTAATAGTAAAATTTCGCACACGAAACAAAAGGCTTCTTTTCTGAAAACAGAGTATTTATTGCAGCAAAGATCTTTGGTCTTCTTCGAACGAACATTTGAGCTGCAAGTAGCCTTTAGTTTAGGAGGTCTGTGAGTTGGTGATTCTACGGCTCCATTAATACTATAGAGACAAGTTCCTTTTTCCTCATGTTAAAAACTGTATGTTTTGACACTAGGGCAAAATCTAGCCCTATGCGTGAAGCGTAACGGGGCGAAAGTCTTATGAGAAACCTTCTCTTGGAGGGATTTCATGATTAACATTTCTAGTAGAACAAAATGAGGATAAACAATTTCGAAAGTTAGGGACATTTAATGGAAACATGAAAGCTTCCTACCCGCCTAAAAAGCGTTTTTGGCGGTTGAAAGCTTCCTACCCGCCTCAAAAGCGTCTTGCAAAGACACAACAAAACATTAATTCGACCACAAAATTTAGGATTAGAGTAAAGACGAAATCGACAAATTGCAACAAATTAATTAAACAGAGTTGTAATATTAAGTTCACTGAGCTATAATTCTAGGTTGCACTCGGTTAAACAGAACTACATTAAGTTACAGAATAAACTTTAGCCATACTGAATACTAAGCAACAATACTGAATGAACCTGAACTACACTGAGCTGTGCTAGATCGACAAGAGTAATTCGTGCTCGTAAGACCTGCAATCCAACAAAGCAGGAAGTGAAGCCGGTGACACTCAAGACCATGGCATTCAATTAAGTTCAATGTACGGGCGAGTAAACTTAGTTTATTGACATGAATTAGAACTCACCAGTGACGGGGCAGAAGGACCGCGCAGTACTACAAGCGGTCTTGTGGTTGGTACAAGAAACACACTAAGAAAAAAATCCTATTGAAGAAGTTCGGATCCCTCTACCGACACTCATCCATGTTAAAACCTCCTTGTATTGACAAAACACATTTCTGTTAAAAACTTCACGTGTATCTGTAACTCCTATTCGCTTGCAAGGTCAACTCGAGCATGGAGACTTTTTGGTTTTGTTTGACCTTTGCTCACAAAGCTTTGATAATCTCAAAGGTGCGAGATCCAGTACAACTGTCGTACCTATTGGAATTTGCTCTCCCAGGGGGAAATGTGAGGTCCCAACGAGATGTTTAGGTAGATTTTCCTCTCACTAAAATGCAATAGATTTTTGTTTTCCAATTTTTCGACCTTGCAAAACTATTCCAGTTCAACACGTGTTAAAATACGAAGATAATCACTTATCATCTTTACTAAAAGAATACTCAATTGTTGAAATTCTAAATCTGTCAATTTCTACAGGCAACGTTTCGATGTTACTAACATCATCTCCAGGCTGTAAAATACAGCCTGATATTGGTAACATCGAAACGTTGCCTTAAAAATTTGACTGATTTAGAATTTTAACAATTGAGTGTTCTTTTAGTAAAGATGATAAGTGATTATCTTCGTATTTTAACACGTGTTGAACTGGAACAGATTTTTGTTTTTTTGCTATTTTTTTCGATTTAACATTCTCTTGTATTTCAGCACTTGTGGCTTTGATTGACAACTTTTACCTTGTCACATAATTATATATCTCAAATGACTGTGTGTATCCACAAGGAGTGTTGTGAGGGAACACTCCATCTGCAGATTCTTCATTCCCTAAACTCCATTCAAAATGGTGCTGTCTTCCTTCCTTTTTATGGAACACCTTTGTCGTGGTGAGGGAAGCTTCAACCGACTTTCCTAATCTTGTCTAAAGGGTTGCAAAATATTGGGGAGTGGAAATTTCGAGCACCATTCCTAGTAGTTTCAAGTTCGTCAAACCAATGCACAGAGTGAGAAATGACCTTCATATTGATGACATTTAGATGTGAAGCATATTCTTGTGTCATATTTTTGACAATGTGCATGCTTGTTATTCGTAAACCTTTCAGATGTTTCGAACAGCAAATTACGGCGGCTACAGCCTCAGTTTCTAATTTTTCATTCGGGCGATGTGGCTAAACAACTGCTGCTTGTTTACTAAATATGATTGTTAATAGTAAACTCGTTGAAAGAAACCCGAGGCTTAAATATTCCTCTACATTTATGATCTATTGCTTGAATAGGGAAAACCTGACTTAAATAGTATTTAAATTTGCATTGAAAATCAACTTATAAAACTAGCGTAGACCAGCAATAAATGACTGATTTATTGATGAAGAGGGCTCGTGATTCGTTGGCTTGCATTGATAATTACCTGCACGCAACTCAAAATCGAGTTTTTGGAATCTCAGACGCAGAGGAACTAATTACCCCGCATAAATATCATCCCGAGCGCATGAATATTTAACATTCACTTTCTCATCTTGATGCCAGTTAGTATTCCAATTACATTTGCAGTTCAAACCGGCAGTTCAACTGACAGTCCACTCGGCATATTCAACTGAAAAGAAACTTGGGCAGCTGGACACATGCTTGTTTAACCATTGCTCTCACCGTCGTGCATCACATTCACTGATACACACACTGTCGTGCATCACATTCACTGATACACACACTGTCGTGCATCACATTCACTGATACACACACTGTCGTGCATCACATTCACTGATACACACACTGTCGTGCATCACATTCACTGATACACACACTGTCGTGTATCACATTCACTGATACACACACTGTCGTGCATCACATTCACTGATACACACACTGTCGTGCATCNCATCAATGAAGGTAAATTTAGCGTCCGACAGGTGTGGGCTGTCGCGAAAGTCGTAAAAGTCGTTTATGACAACGACTGGAGTAAACAGGGAGACTGACTCTGCCCCCCGCTGTCTACCCTCCCTCCACCTTGTCGCTTTCTTTTCCCGTGGACGCTTGCGCGGTGTAAAAATGGACCAGAGTTTCACAAAATAAAAATTGACGAATTATAAATAGTTAGTTTTTGTGATAAATTGGAGAAAAGGTATTAATCAAGTTTAAATTGATGATGAATGGGTATTTAAAACGGTGATGATTATAAAATTTTAAAATAGTTTTACGACAGTGCAGGAAAAATTATATAGCGCGTAACAACCACAAAAATAATGCTTATAACGTTCGTTTGAGCAACACAACGACAAAAAAACGCTTGTTACACTCTTACGAGCAATTTCGTAATCGAACAATTGAGTTCGTTTTAGGTGTATTCGACAGGAGAATAACGAGAAGAAGGACAATTTAGTATGCGATTTATGCTTGCTCAAGACGGCGTATAAGGTTATTGATAGTATGATAGCCGAGCTCAGCGATTGTGCTTCACAGAGTATCCTAAACCGCGAAAAGCTTGAAGTGACATACACCGATACGGATGCGTTAACGTAAGTAGTTACGAGACCTCGGATGAGTAACTGGTTGTCATGTTGAGCGGAATCAAAATTGTGACTACGCCAGCTTCGTTGTCGGTCAGTATCTCGTAGATGAGCGTTGACTGCAACGCGGGTAGCGAGTATACGCTACGTCGCAAATTACTTAAGGGTCCAGGATGTCAAATCCAGGGTGAAGAGATCGTAAGCCTGAGCTGTCTGTCCTAGCTGGACACATGAGTATGATGAGGAGTGAAAAGGCTGCTCAGTGAGAAAACGCACATAAGTGAGAGCTTGATTGTCGTTCTATTGAGCACATACGACGGAGCAATGATGCAGAACAGCTCGGTAAAAGGCACTCGCCAAAGATATGCTAGGTGAGGAAGCATTTACTTTGCTCCTCGGAGCAAAGAGGTTAGGATGCGCTGCTTAATTGTTTGGATACTGATTGTATTCGCTATCCCTCGCTAGTGTGCGCTTTTGTCCTGGGGCAAAAACTGTCATTATTAAATAGTTCGAGAAATTAATCGTACTATCATTTCTATTGCTATAATTTTGCCTTTATTCGGATCATGAATAATACCATCGGTGTTATCATTATAAAAGTTATTTAAGTTTCTCTAGCTCTAAAAAAACTTATGATAGCAAAAAGAAGGAACCATTCGGTATGAACTTTAAGTAACAGGGAATCAATGCAAAACGTGTGTTCCCACACAAAATATTCTGGCATAAGAAGCTGCAAATTAGGAATGAAATGGGAGAAAAATAAAAAAGAGACAGCAAAAAAGACATAAAAATTGAAAGAAGGAAAGCGTGCACGAGAGACAAATGTCCCGAAGGCTTATCTACTGCTGAAGTACCTGACATTCCTCTTGTGGGCACCAATTTCCATAGCATAGAATAGGCAAACCTAACTAGCCTAAGCCTATTGTTTATCTGTTAAATGGAGTTTCAAAATTTTATTTCACAAGTTTCACATTACATCTAAAACCCCTTACTTACAGGTGGAATTCTTCCCTGAATAAGTTTTTAGAACAAAATTCACAATGCGTTTTTAAGAATTCTTCTAAGCCTAACACTTCCCAGGCTTCTTATTCTGGGTTCATGCGCGTGCTCTTTGATTGAAGCATAAAACAGAGCTACTGAAAACCTTTCAAGATCTCGTGTATTATCATCAGAAACATTATCTCGTTCAGAAAAATCTCTCCAGATGACATTCAATTGCCTGCTTGGACATGAACTAGCAACCAAACCAGCAAAAAATTGCGATTTAAGTGTCTTTCAAAGTGCTGATAATTTCATCCATAAAATTAATTCCATTGAGCTACATGACCGGAAAGGATATGAAGACACTAAAAATTGGGTCGAACGTTTTTCCTATGCTCTTTGAAGCTCATGTGTTAATGTTAGTAAAAGTTGTGGCCTTCATAGGGTCTGTGTTTGATCGTTTCACCATTTTTTATCGCCAGTGTGTGTTTAACAACGTTGAAGCTTACAGCAAACTGGCCAAGATGGTACATTTTGTGCTCTACTTTCAGTCGTTGAACTGCTGGCCTACGTGTTGTGTAGACGCGTTCACGGCTCGTCAGAAACGACACACTTCGATACTGCGATAATGTGACACGAATCTAAAACTACATTCTCATTAATGCATCTCATTCTTAAAATGAAAAGCAAGGTAAAAATCGTTGTACGGATAGTCATTTTATTTACAAAATTAGCAACCTTCGAGGACTAATGTAAAATTACCTTCAGGCTCCGTTTCATTGAAAAGATATTTTCACAGAGAAAAGAGATGGGACCGTTTAGTAAGGACTAAAGAACACGTGGAATTTACGTTCAAGGTGCGTCCTCGCTCGGGATACCCTGCGCACAGAAGCAGCAAGTTAGAAAGCTAGGGGAAGAAAAACAATGAAGAAAAAGAGAAGAAAGCATGAAAATGGAACAACCAAAATGAGCGCTAAAGTTAGAAGCCCCGAATTCCTGTCCATAGCTGAGGTATCTTCCATACGTGTGCCAGGCCCCGTGGCGCAGAAAGAAAGAAAGGATGTTTTAATCCAATGGAGCCTGATACATATCATCTTGTACATTGGTTTTTGAAATGCCTTATTACTAACACTGGGACGCAATGACGGTTACCCTCGGTCAAGCCGGTACCCATTTCCGACACCTGGGTAGAGTGGGGAATTGTGGCTGAGATCTCCCTTTCCCCAACGTGGAGAAATCACCAGGCGGCACTGCTGGTATTCGAAGTGCCGATCCCTTCCCGAGTAGGGCGTGCGCTGTGAATCACTACTCGGCCACGGTCGTACGATAGGCAAACCCAACTAAGCTACCCTGTTTTCTACCCTATGGAGCCTCCCTGAGAGGCGATAATGTTTGATAAGGCACCAAAATTCACTTCATAAGGTTAATAATTTTACCCAACATCATTACAATTTTATTTTTGAATAATTAAAGATGTGTGGTGGACGAATCCGTGAGACAGGCTCAAATACCTCTTCCTCAATATTAATCTGAATAATTTCATTATTATCAATAATTTCCTCAATATTAGCACGTCAAGTACGCCGGGTTAAACTGAAGTTCAGTATTCAACTCAAATCAGTTATTTTTCGAGATCAATTTCGAAAATAACGAACACTAAATATATCACAACTTTATTTAGTTTTCATTAAGCATTTATCGAAATTGAGTTAGTGACTACTGGTTGGCCAGCAGCATTAGGAAAATCTCCTCAGTGACCACCAGTGGGTCGCGTCCCACTTAAAGTGTTAATATTAATAATTTCATCTTGTTAGTCTTATCAATTTCCTCAGTATTAACATTTCTCGCGTAGACACCAATCTGATGTTTTCATCCTAACAAAACTCGTGCTTGAAACATCATTTAAAATTGACACGGTGGCGAGACCCAAACCACAGGTACGCTCATTAAGAGCTTACATCTGATCCTGGTTAAAGATTTTGATGGTCACAAGTAACAAATTCATGTATAATAACAATCAGGATAACCGTCGTACATGCGTAGGTTTCAGAATATGTACTTGAGTGTAAAATATTTTTTGAGCTACTATCGCAGCACAGCATGAAGTACTAAATGGGCGTTTGTGTGATCCTGGTTGCACGATTACAATAATGTTTAAATCGCGGGTGTAATTGGAATACATATGTCTCGTGAAAGATTAATACAGCGAAAATTTAAACGATAATGACGCCAGTCTAGCACTTGTGTCGCACACCTTCGGTCGTTCAAGGTCTGAACACGGAAAATTATTTTATTCTATTAACAGCTTGATGAAATTCTCTTTTGTTTTATTTGGAATAATCATTGTAATAGAGACGAAAAATGAAGCACAAAATACTCCCTCACCATCATGGATATCTCTATTTTCCCTTTTTGTTATTAATATAATAAACATACTCATAGTTTCTCATCGTTAATATCGTCATTCAACATCAGTAATTAACAATACATGAAACAGCTTAACAATACTTCACATATGTGATATACTAAATTTGTCCCAAGCATAGTTTTTTTCTGTGTAATGTGCATAGATTTAAATTTGCTGCAGCTATCGAGCAGCTTCTGCCGATGGCAAATGCATCTAAGTATTCACGCCAGACATTTCACTGCAATTTCTCCTCATTTAATGTTTTTTTATATTAACTGCTTAGATTCTTATCTCTGTGCCAGCTATTTTGTTAAGTTCAAGAATAATTTAGGCATTCAAGGTCTTTATCTCAGATATTATATCACTGTCACTTCAATTTCAATCCATTTAATTTTTTCTACGTCTTTTGTGTTGTATGCGGACGGTATTTGGTGTAAGCCAGCTCTTGTAACTACACGATGAGGAATTTACGCACGCTAATGCTTCACTCATGGACTAAGCGCGTGCTCTCTTTATAAAATTACACTAGATTGAAGGCTGATCAACTCTGTAAGATTTTTTACTTTTTAATTTAAACTTTCTAACAGAAGTACTTTTTTATCTCTCATCTTTACTCAGTAATATTTTTAATTTTTACATTGTATAATATTCTTTGTTAGTTCACTTTAATAACTAATCATATTGATGCATTTGATGATATTGACCCAGATCTCAATCATTTGAATACATTGAATCCAAACCTAAATGAACCAAGAAACTTTAGGTATTTTAATACTCAAAAGTTCTACGAATCGATAAGTACACGTTGCAATGATTTTGTTGGACGTGTGTGTCACTCAATCCAAAATAGACAAAATAACTTGTACCATCACAGAGCTAAATTGTAGCTTTGTCGTTATTATCATCACCGAAAGTTGGCAAGATGACTCATCTAAAGACATGATTCAAATGCAGAAATATTATAGCCACCATTCATTATACGTAATAATAATGAACACTGAAAAGTCGTGTGTGTGTATATCTTAACCCATAGCTTCAATAATTGTTGCAAGTGTAACTATGAATCGTGACCATATCGCAACGTTATTCATAGAACTGACGAAAAAGGGTAAACGAATAATAACTGGAACTGTGCATAGGCCTCTAACAGCCTGTTCGGTATCTTTCCTGTATGAACCCCATGGTATTATGTCGCAGTTTAACAAGTCATTATAAAGTGACATGATAATTTGCAGTGACTTCAGCAACGATTTTCTTAAACATGAAAGCTACGAATAAATCTCAAATTTCATAAATGTTTTTCAGTTTAAATCATTCCTTCCAATCATCACGAAGCCTACAAATGTCTCACCAGAATCTGCTAAGCTGCTCGAAAATATCTTCATGAGACACTCAACTGATTTTCTTACGGGAAACATAACTTCCGATTTATCTGACCATCTCCTGGTATTTCTTAATAATAAAAATATCTTTACAACTTGTGGTGCCACAAGCTTAAAACTTTTTTCTCAACTTGCTGTTTCTATGCCCGTTCTGCATAGATTTTGCATTCTCTTAACTCCATACTTATTAAGCTCACTCATATCGTTGCGTGAATGCATCAAATTTGGGAACAAAGCGCACTGCTCTAGAAGAATATTTATTAATGCCAACGTTGAACATCTATCGACAGGAGGACAATAATGCGACAAACATTGATGAACCAATACTAAACTTGACTAAAATTATAACGACTACAAATAATCAACGTTGTCCGATCCTCATTCGTACTATTACTCCGAGAAATAGACAAAATCTCTGAATTACTGAAGACATCGCGATCAATATAAAGAAACATCAAGCGGACTTAGCTCCACTTATGCGAAGGGAGAATATTTAATAAGTGTCTAAAAGAATCAGGAATTGTGCGACAAATCAACTAAGAACATCGGAAAAAGACTACTTTACCCTCAAATTCACTCAATTTTGAACTGATATTAAAAACTCGGAGCATTCCTAATTTTTTCCATAAACGAATAATAGCGCTGCAAAAACAATTGAACCCATTGTTCAAATTGATGAAAAATTTACCGAAAAGAAGATATTACAACTGTGTTTCACAACTTTTTGGTAAACATTTGTAGAAATGATGCTGATGGTACTCGTATTTCCTCTGAACCAACTGACTCTTTGGAATACGCGGATCAAATCCGTGAACATAACTCTTTTTTCTTTACACCTACTAATTTCTCCTATGTAATTGCGTGCATAAACTACATGAAAAATAAATTAATTGGATTAAAACATTCTCGGCAAAAAAAACTAAAAGGTATAGCAGACATAAAACACTGTTCTTATCCAACATCATTAAGCAGTTGCTTTTCCTAGGTATTTTACCGAACTCTCCTTAAATTCCCACAGTAACCCACACTTTTTAAATGGTAGGAAAACTTGAGTTAACAATTATAGACCTGTCTCTCTACTACCCATTATTAGAAAAATATTCGAGAAAATTTCATAAAAAGGGTTGTCTTATACTCTTATTTTGAACAAATTCATTTCCCTCTTATAAAGAATTTGATTTTAGTTCTAAAAAATCGCAACAGAGGCTGTATTAAATCATTTCCAATATTTTAATTCTAGTCTAGATGAAGGAACATTTAGTTTCTCCGTGTTTCTTGGCTTTCAAAAAGCATTCGATTGCGTAGACAGTGAATTTTATCTTTGAAACTCTACTGTTACGACATTATAGGAGTTGAACAGGATTGGTTCAAATCTTACCTAACAAATCAGAAGCAATACGTTGCCATTGACGTTGCAAAATAGAAACTCCTGACAATTAGCCATGGAGTACCACAAGGATCAGTCCGTGGACCTTTCCTATTTTCAATCTTTATCAACGATATCTTTAAATTTACATCATTTTTCAAATTCATGCTTTTCGCCCACGAAAGCAAGCTTTCTACGACTTTTCTTAATAAAATTTTTTTTTTTAATTTTATTAAATTACAGAGAGTATAAACGACGAGCTGCATAAGGTTTCAAGGTGGCTCAAAGCTTATAAAAACCTCAATATCGATAAAACCAAACGTCTCATATTCTCTGAAAAGCGGAATGCGTCTCTTCTACGCATTTAGATTGATGATGGTGGAATTGAAAAAAAACAAATCCCGACAGTTCCTAGGCATTAAAATAGATAAAAATAAAACCTTCAGAAAGCATATTGCGCATATTAGTACGACACTACTAAAAATCCGTAATAATCCTCATTTAGGTGAAAAATGTATTACCTGAAGATGCTTTGAAAATACTTTATAGAAGTTTTATTTCCCCATATAACATTCGGAATAGAAGCATGGTATGGAACTGATGAAAATAAAACCAATTTGTTCTTAAAAACTGCAAAAAAAAATTCGAGCGGGAAGAAAATTAGAATACAATGCTCACACGAATGATTCATTCAAAGGTTTAAAAATACTTAAGCTTTTGGGTCTCTACAAGCTCTTCATATGTAATTTCATGTAAAAAACATTGACTGATGAGATCGACAAAGACCTAAAACAATTATTAACGGCCCAAACTGGCCATCACGATCAAATAACCCGAAATAGAAGTAACTTCATTCTTCCTTATTATTCCAATGCTCGATCGCATCACAGTATCCTCTTCAGCGTTAAATGAGAAGAAGAACCAAAGTGAAAGGGAACATTCCTTTTATGGCAAACGTTTCGGAGTCTCTGATTCCGTCATTATAGTGCTGTAAAACAAAGAACAAAAACGGTAATGGACAAATTGCGAAACAACTATAAGACAGTAATATACTAATATCACTATACCTACATCAAAAAGTAGCTATGCCTAACCATAGCTACTTTGACTTTGATTAAAAAATTTAAAAATTTTTCCTAAAAAATTCGAAGTCATACGTCCACATGCACCTGAATTCTAGCAATCAAACCAACACACAATAACATCTACACAAAGAAACAGAACTACACACACACACACACATTCGAACACACTCTTATTTACACAGTTGGGGCAATAATTAATTTCATCGCACTTTGATCATGATTCAACTGACGTTTATGGGTAAAAATAAACAAGGATTTCAGTATTATAAAAACAAATTCCTCCGTAGTTCTACTAAGCGTGGAGAAATTGGAACTTTTAAAAGGGTGATTTGAACTATGCCAATGATCTCTGATAGCTGACTAGGAGGCATAGTTCAAACCACGCTTTTAAAAGTTTCAATTTCTCCAAGCTTTGCAGAACGACAGAGGAATTTGACCTTAGAATTTTGAAATCCTTGTTCATTTTTACCCATAGACCTCAGTTAAATCATGATCATAGTGCGATGATATTAAATATTGCCCCAACTGTGTAAATTAGAGTGTGTTTAAATGTGTGTGTGTGTGTAGTTCTGTTTCTTTGTGTAGATGTTATTGTGTGTTGGTTTGATTGCTAGAATTCAAGTGCATGTGTACGTATGGCCTCGAATGATTATGAATTTTTTTTTAGTTCTTAATGGTTAGGCATAGGTATTTTTCGATGTGGGTATAGTGATAGTTTCTTATAGTTTTCTCGCAATTTGTTCATTTTCATTTTGTGTTCTTTGTTTTACAGCACTGATGATGGAATCAGAGATTTCGAAATGTTTGCTATTAAAAGAATGTTCCCTCTAACTTTTTTTCTTCCTATTATTTTACCCAAAAGATGGCCAAAAAATCACCCTTTCAATTCAAGGATCTTCTTCATCGGAACCAAGACTTGGAATTTGATCCCTGCTGAGATCAATGAAAAAGTGCTCACAAAGCTTTCAAAACTAATCTTGAATCCCTATTTCTATGGGAATATTAATCACATAAGGGAATAAAGTCAAATCTTTTCTGCTCTGTGATTCATCTTCACAGGGTAATTTTCCATTTAAGTCTGATTTTAAGTCTTTTCTAGAATATGCTGTGCTCATCTAGCTCATATTAACCATTATTGTAAAATTAAGAATACACTCTTGAGTAAACCAATAGATTGATCAGTCTAGACTGCAACTAGGTTGAGTTAATTAGGTTGGACATAATGGTACACCTTAATGAGCCGTTGATGATAGGATGTCCTTGAAGTCGCTGAACTGATGCGAGCCCATAGGTAGCTGTTCTCAAATGTGTCTATTGTAATAGCCTTAAGAAACAATTTACTATCTACCGCTTGGGATAAGTAAATTGTATTAATCTGTTTAAAATAGTGGAACCTGGAAGCCGGTCTCTG
>JACJUY010000320.1:46057-61246 GCA_014220935.1 Platorchestia sp. MABIK
CTCTCTTTGCTATCATTTTTATTTTGAAACTTGCACGAGTGCTCCTACCTAACTTAATCATAATTATTAGTTACCTCTTGCACATAAAAATTCTCGTACAGTAACAACTCTGCAGTTCTAATCGACGAAAATATCATTGGTTGTTTTCTATTTAGAACTTCTTTAACTTTTATAAGCCCGTTGATTGCGATACAACCCATTGATGAGTCGTGCTCAATTTTTTATTGCGTTTATGGGTCGTTTAAAAAATTTCACAATCTTTTAAAATTGATCGTATTTTATTAATGGACCCAGCAGTTGATGTTTGGTATCTATAAAATTGCAAACAACATTTGACTTTAAATTTTAGTTGAATTTTGAACTTCACCTGAAGCTATCTCAGTCAACGCGCTAAAGAGATATTTTGGTTCTGCTGAGCAGAAGACTCAGGAGCGAGCACATCTGCTGCAGGAGGGAGCTCTGCTGCTGCAGGAGACGCTGCAGGAGCGTCTGCAGCTGCCAGCAAACCTGCAGACGGCGACGCAGGGTCTACAGAGACTGCAAAGTGATTCTGTCCCCTCGGATTCTGACCTTCAGATTCTGTGTCCCCAGATTGTGGCCCTCGGATTGTGCGCCCTCAGATTGTAGCCTCTGAGATTGTGTGCAATGCACTTCTGTCCTTCAGTTTCTGTACTCAGAGATGGGGTCTTAGAGACTGCCTAGATTCTGTCTCAGAATTTGTATCCTTCAGATTCTGTAGAGGCTAATAGTGTTCTTTATATTTTACAGAGGATGATTGTGTCCTTCAGGTTATGTAGAGGCTGATTGTGTCCTTCAGGTTATGTAGAGGCTGATTGTGCCCTTCAAATGTTGCAGAGGCTGATTGTGTTCTCTTGATTGCGTGTCCTCACACAAAAATTACATCAAATTTTCCTCCAGAGTATCAATGACCGGTGATTGACCCCTCCAAATGTTGTTTTTCCCGTTCAGATCCCTCAAATTTCCCTATCCCAAGGTTTCTTCTCGAATTTCCAGATGTAAAGATTTTCAATCAGGATAACTCTTCAAAAAATTTTTCATCATGCAGATTTACCATTATAGTTACGGGTTTGAAAATTTGAACTATTCTGATGAATGCCCTAGGGTTATGAACTCGCCTAGTAGATCGTACACTTAACATTTATTTTTCTGGGCACCAATTTAAACGCTGATCTTTTCACTCATATCAGACCATTGTTGTCTTTCGATTTTATGAAGCACACGTAACGCTGGAACGTATTCATCTGTTTTACAATTTTGCATTTCACCACTCTTCTATTCATGCACAGACATGTCCTGTTCCACACACATTGATTTCAAAGTAGAATGGCCGAAACGGGGAACAGAATAAAATTTTCTGAAACCTCATTTAGCGACGCTGCGAGCCTTCATAAGGAGAAACAGTCATTCTCCCGTCCTACCAAGCTAATGTATTTTATCGGTTTTCTTTTAAATTCTGATTAAAAATCACATTATCCCATGAAATCCCATAATTAGAGATTTTTAATATTTATTCGTGTGGGTCCATGAAGATGAGGAAGAATGCTCCAAATATCAATATGTTCATTGTTCAACTTACATCGTTTCAAAATGTTGCCATTGACTATACCACGAGTTCAATTAGACAGACATCATTTCTCAAATTACCATAAAGCCAATTATTAGATTCATTATAAATAAACGTAAAATAAGTCCACCTGATTTCACCGTACTTATTTCATTATCATCGTTCGAACAAATATCATCGTATTAGTTCCATTAAATTTCATTGTGCCAGTCTCACCAAATACCATGGCTACACATCAATGCAATACAAGTCTCATCGAAATTCAAAGGTAAACACACAGTGCTGGTCTTATTCAATATTTCTTTGCAAAGATTTGACCTTTGTGCAAGCAGCCAGCGTTCCTTAAATCTCTTCGATTCTAACTTTCTCTGTCGGGTCTTTGGTCCTGTCAATGTTTTTCTTGGGGTCAGCAATCTCAAAGTTTTTGAAGAGCAATATTTGATTCTAGAACATTTTGCCCAACGGCTTTTGATCCTACAATCACCAAAGGCCTTTGATCCCACGATCGCCGGATTTACAATCTTTCGCCCCAAAATCTTCGACTTTACAACTTCTGGTCTTACAGAATCTCTACGAGTAGTTTCGGACCTATATTCTATTTCACCTCATTTTAATCGCGTGAAGTATTTAAATCTCACTCCGACTTCTATGACCGTGGAGGAAATGTAATTATGGGCTCGATTTCGACGTATTCGGTTCTGACGACGCTTCCAGTGACGTAATTGAGTTCGTTAAAATCGCGAGGATATAAAAATGATCATTTGAAAGGATAGGTGAATATTGACTCGAAGAACAGGTGTTCATTGATTCGAAGGACAAGTTGCTTTTAAATAGAATGAACACATGGCTATTGAAAGAAATGATAGGTGGTCATTGATTGAAAGGAGAAGGAATGCTTGTTGATATGCGGGACTAGTGATTATTTATGAAAGAATCAGCAGTTATTTTTTGGAAGGATAAATGATTTTTGCTGAAATACAGGATGTCTATGATCGAAAGGATGCCGATGTAAACATGTACTGATTATAAACCCCCATATTTTCTTAAAGGGAAAGAAGTAGAAATGATCCTTACATGACGAGGCATGATTTCTGTGTGTGTCGCTGTGAAACATCAATGTTATTAATTGATGATCAGTGTAAATTCTTTCATGTGTTGCTTCCCAGGCATCGAAAAGGGTAGAACCTGAGCAATATTCTTATACGAAGCAATGAAATAGAAATTATTCTATAGTTAATGAATTTTTCTGTGTACATAAAGTTTGAAAGTATGTGTGTGTGTGTGCATACTTTCATGTGCTCTGTAAGTAGGACATAAAACTAATTACAGGTTCTAAAATAGTACTTTCTCACGAAGCATGACTGAGCAATATTTCTAAAAGAAATGAAGTCAACAGAGAAAAGATCTCCCAAAACTTTGAGCAATCGAATATTTCTCTAGCGTCAAAACCTGAGGGAATATTTGTCACGGAACGAAAGCCAAGGGAAGATTTTCCGATCGGCTATGGGCGAACAAATATTCCCCACGAAAGCAATGCTGAGAGAACATTTCAGTTATTGCAAAATCCCCAGCGACATTTTCCATGCAATATCTACATAAAATTCCGAAGAGAAACTGATCAACACATCCAAGAGACCATTGGCTGAGAGAATACAAGAAGTGGTTGTAATGTTACAAATTTCAGAAATGAAGTCTCCCAGCGACGTTGGATATCAGAATTCGCTCTCATGTAGAGGGAAAAGAAGAACCGGCGACGTGCGTCATCTCGTGTGGGATGAACACAAGCATAGGCTGAGAAAATGGCATAGAAATGGGACTTCTATTTGTGTACTGAGAGAACCAGAGAAATCAATTTGTACAAGCGATCATTGCGCACCACTTCGTTCTACCAGAGAAATTTGTAAATATGTTATCAATGCTTCTCCACAGACAACGGTGTAACTCGCAAGCACTTATGGTTTCTCATATTAATACATACCAGGTGAATTTAAGAGCCAAGTAATTTCTAGCCCTAAATTACGGTATACAAAGAAAGTGTAATTTTTGCTTCGTTTAAATAGCGGCAGGCTTACGGTGTGCGAACGACAGGGCGCTGTTGTGGCTTACGTCTGGCAGGCAGAAGTGTTGGTGATCCCGTCTGGCAGACTTACGGGCTGCGAACGGCAGTGCGCTGTTGTGGCCTACGTCTGGCAGGCGGCAGTGATGCTGACTACGTCAGGCAGGCGGCAGTGATGCTGACTACGTCTGACAGACGGTAGTGTCGGTGACTACGTCTGGCATGCAGCAGCGTTGATGACTCTTTCTGGCATGCGGCAGTGCTGGTGACTACGTCTGGCAGGTGGCAATGTTGGTGACTACTTCTGGCAGGCGGCAATGTTGGCTTATGACTTACTTTTAACGATTTCTGATGTAGGTTGATTTCTGTAATTTCCTTTCCAGTGTATTTGAAAACTGGTAACACGAGGTAAAAGACTAAGAAAATCCGATTAAAATCTTATTGTGTTTGACCGAGAAACTAACGCTTTCAAGTAGTACGGAGCAACTAACGGAG
The DNA here is from genome assembly GCA_014220935.1 of Platorchestia sp. MABIK. Lineage (NCBI taxonomy): Eukaryota > Metazoa > Arthropoda > Malacostraca > Amphipoda > Talitridae > Platorchestia > Platorchestia sp. MABIK. Next base: position 50,194 of record JACJUY010000320.1, read on the forward strand.
AAAATACAGTTAAAATCTTTCCAAATGGAATTGAAAAAATGCAAGTTAGCAGAAATAAAAATATGCAGTGGCCATTTCCGTTTGAACAATTTGAATCATTAACTTGAAAATTTTTAATACGTTGACAGCATATTGGGACATATGAGTACCATTAGGTAAATTGCTCATTCAGGTACTGGTATTAACGAACAGCATTACAATTATTTCAACACCTTTTTAGAAGAGATTTAAGGCATACGAGGTGAGCATTTGAGCATATCACCGTGCTATTCCATTTTTATATTGCTTAGGAAAAATGTAAGTTTTTTCGAGCGGGAAAGTCGTTTTTTATACTCTACTACTTACAACCTTACTCAAAAACAGACCGTTTGACGCACATGTGTGCCAAGTTGACGAGTTAAAATTCAGTCATCAAATAATTGCTGAAACTACAAATTATCTGCGCGAATTTGTACAGTGGAAGTCAGCTATTCTATAACCAGAATTCAATCATTAACGTGGTCGTACATTTAAAAATTTAAATAGTTAAACTATCAAATGTTTCTATGCAAGTTGCATCCATTTCTGTGTAACCTTGAATTAACCAGTCAAAACTCTTAAATACTAGTAATTGGTTTTAAAACTCTAAAACTAGCCCTAAGTATAATAATAATAGACTAAAAAAATGAAACTAACTTCGATTAATAAACTCTAAAAACAAAACTTGAAACTATCAACAACTGCTAAAAACACGTAAGAACTACATTATAATTGCTCCCTACAAATAAACGAGAACTACACATTAAAAACAAATAACTCTAAAATGCAATTAGCAACTATTAAAACCAAATGAAAACTAACAGAAGCAATTGAAACTAATAAAATCAAACGACAACCATCAGAACAAATCTAAATTTATGAAATCAAACGAGAACTATAAGTAGCAAATGGAACAATTAAAATAAACCACAACTAGCAGAAGGAATGGGGACTAACGAAATGCAAACGACAGTTATCAGAAGCAATTGGACTTATTAAAATAGAATAACAGCCATCAGAAACAATTGAACCGATGAAAATCAAACAACAGAGACCGAAAACAATTGGACCTATTTAAATCAAACCGCTATCAAAAGCACTTTGCAACTATTGAAGAACAATAACGCTATTAAAGACTACAAGTAAGCGCTACAACTGCCAGGGACCTCGGAAGCAGTGGTGAGAGAGATGAGCTACAAACTACATATATGACAGCCACAGACCAGCGAGGCAGGTGTGCTGACTCAACGAGTTTCCCAGCGTCGGAGAGCAGGAAGTCGAGCGAACAGAGCGCATTTCGAGCGGAAAATTGACCGTGGTTTGGTAAGCTTCCAATGAAAATTCCTCGATTTTAGCTGTGAGCTTGCTAACTTGGCTCAGGTCTCAATTAAGGCAGTCAACGGAAATGCTGGGATTCCCATATTCAGTAAAATGGAGACTGAAAATTCAGGTAGAACGTCTATCTGAAATATTTAGGTTTACTTTTGATTGGTATGTTCTATTAGTAATTCTCTGTTGAGCTTTCAAATAAAGTGTTACCCCCGAAGTGATAAATATCGAATTTATTTAAAATGTTCAGTAAAAATATGCAGTTGAAATATTCAATTAACACAGCCAGTTGATGTAATCTGTAAAATTTCATCAGGGTAAAATGTTAAGGTATAATGTTGCACTGAATGTTGAATTCCTGTGTTCAAAAGAAACATTCAACTAAAATGTTCAATTGAGGTAATCGATTCCAATATTCTGTTTAAATATATCATGAAACTGTACGCTACTTGCCACAAATTTGCACTGTTTTTAACGAAGAAATTTGAAGGAGGCCTTTTCACGGCTTCCATTCCTTGACACTCAACATATTAAAAAAAAATTCTTTGTTCAGTTTTGCACTTGAAAGTTTCACACTTGATAAAACCGACTAGGACGCAGCCATATGAAATCCTTTTCTAAACCGTTAACTTCGTTTTCCTCTAGAATACAGGGTGTCCTTCGAAAAATACTCTCTTTCAATGCATATCATTTGCTAACGTATTAATCTTTTTTCAAGACTGATGCCTTACACTTCAACATTCGTGAAATGATCCCATCTGTGAAATATTGGACTTCTTATCCCTAATATGACCTGATAAGCGTGACTGTGATGCGTCAAAGTCAAATTTTTTGTGGGACACCCTGCACATTTAGGATGAAAGCTTCATGGTGTCAATAATTAATAAGAGAAGAAGAAAGAAAAAAAAGTAAAAAAGTTTTTAGAACGAGTCATGTCGAGTCGAAAACCGCTTCCTGCCAACCGCAAACTGAGTTCGTGCGCTTATTGGGACGCAGGGCGTAAAGAACGTATGAGCAAGAGACTGGGTACTCTTTTTGAACCAGAAGCGAGAGGCTGGGTCCCGTTTTTAAATCTATAGATCAGGATTGAAAGATTAGGTACATTTTTCAAATCAAGAGCGATAGACTGGGTTCCCTTTTTTTGAATCAAGAGCGATAGACTGGGTTCCCTTTTTAAATCAAGAGCGATAGACTGGAAACCCTATTTGCTCAAAAACTATTCACATATTCAGCTCATCCATATTCTAAAGACAAAACGTGTGTTTGGTGCAACGTACATCTCAAAATTAACATTTGATTTTTGATAAGACATAAAACAAGTGTAAAAATCTGTGGTACTTACCGCATGTCCATTTTTTTCCTTGAAAATTAAATTCTTTTCTAGCCTCCTCAACACGCCCAAGCACACAAAATAAAACAAATATTCATTAGTCGAAAGCTATCAAAATGAACACAATAATTATTCACTTGTCGGACACTGCCAAAGCACACGAAATCCAGAAATTTTTCACTAGTTGAAAACCATCAAAACACATAAAATCCAGCAGTTATTCACTTGTCGCAAACCATCAAAACACACAAAATCCAGCAATTATTCACTAGTCGCAAACCATCAAAACACACAAAATCCAGCAACATGTCTCAAGATCGCGGGTGTACTCGAGTGCCACCTCACATCTGCGGCAACAAAACAGCTGATGTACCAATAAACAGAAATACGGGATAAAATCTTTCCAATACAAAAACGTTCGAGAGAGTATCAGTTGCGTTCGTATTAGTTCTCATGGTGTTTTCGGGTTACAAGACTACTGGTAAGTTCACCCACCAAAAACTGCCCAATGCTTATCTGTGCGCTGACGAGGGCTTACGAATAAAGTTGAAAAATTCTATTTCACGATTTTCTTGGGTATTTTCACATGGGGAATTCGTGATGCTTCTTTCCTTTTAAATTCCCTGTCAATAATTTATTCCTGTGTACCTGCTCGTGTTGTTTGTGCACTTACTTGTGTTGCATGTGTGGCTTGTTTGTGTTTCCTGTGTGGTTCGCATGTGCTGCCTGTATGGGCTGCTTGTGTTGCCTGCGTGGCTTGCTCGTGTTGCCTGTATGGGTTGCTTATGTTTCCTGTGTTGGTATGTCTGCATGTATCTGTGGAAGTTGCGGATGAAGGTATCATTTTCTAACGAAAAGCATTTCAAAAATAGACATACGTACTTGGCCACTGTGCAACATTCATAAAGTGTATTGTACACAAATATTGTACGACAGCCATGGTCATGAGTGGAATGGCTGTACATCATTCATGTGCAACTCGCATAAATTGCATTAATTACAAGCGTCTACGTGCAGGATACAAAACTGCATGCTGTACGGTGTCATAGCAGAACATGCATTACCTGGTTCTTGTATGCTGAACGTGGCATAAAAAACATAAAATCATGACGTACCGCTGTAGGCAGGCTATTCTGAACCCGGTTACGTTGAAAATAAAAACAATGATAATGATCCTCCTACAAATAGGGACAACCTAGCTGCACTAATAATAAAATAATAGTTATAAAAACCATGGTTAAAGGTAATCATAATTTGAATAAACTTGACAGCAACACGAAATATCGACGGCAAACAATGATTCACAACGATAGGAATTTATTATCCTTAAACAATAGTACTATTCATCGAACGTCTATGCAAAAGTCGAAAGGTTTTCCAAAATTTATGCTTTAGCTGAAATTTGTCGCCGAAATAAAAATCTGATCTGTTTGAATGAAGCTGGTGTTCACGTCGATGTAATAACATTGTCGTGTGGCTAATGAGGTAATTATATTGTCGTGCGACTAATGAGGTAGTTATATTGTCGTGCGGCTAATGAGGTATTATTGGTAATAGTGGATTTTTTGTTGCCTTCGTAACGGTTTGCTTCAGTTTAGTCCTGATTAGACAGTTCTGCAGGTGTCAATTGATTTATTTTATGATTGTCAAAACTTGGGATTCATTATAAGATTAATTCGGAATAAAATTAAGACAGGCAGCCACTGCAATGTTATTCCTCGGGATATTACTGACGCAGTGTCGATTACATGATATATTAGACAGCAGTTTAAGCCTTCACTTATGTTTTGAACATTTTTGCTGTAAGTCAAATTACCTCTGTATCACAGTCATCTCAGATGAAATGTTTTCACGTGAAAGTAATCAGAATTCATTATTTATAGGGATTAAATTAGGATTATTCAGGATAATTTATAGACGAGAGGAGCAGGATTACTATTGACAGGATTATTGTAGGATTATTCATAAGCACAAGAATTTCCAACTTTTTCAGAACGTCGAAAAGGATTGAAATTAGATTATAAAATGTACCACAAACAAGTCAATATGTGAACGGGCGCATCACGTTTCCCTATTTTTTGTTTATTTTCATCAGATTAATTATTAAGGCTGATAATTATAAATGTATAGATACATGCGGAAACTAAAATTTAGTTGTATAAACCCACAAAAGCCCTGAAGGCTTGTGAGGCTGTAGAGCACTGGACTGCAGGGCTGCTGGGCTGTGGGGCTGTACGCAGTGTCGATGCAAACAGTCACTCAAAAGAAGACAACCGCAAAAGGTATGAGGCACTTGGAATCTCTTTACAATTGAAGCCCTTCGATTAAAACAGCAGCAAAACATGAAGCAATTGGGCTAGAGACGCTGGAAATGTGAGCATTCAAGTAGGGGACCAACACGAGATTGTGAGTGAGGTGTACGCTAGGGTCCGTGAAATTCCATCCAACGCTGGAAAGCTCGAGCCTAATTAATGTGTTGACTTGAGTCCATCCTTACGGGCGCTGCATGTTGTCATACCAGTGACGCTACCGACCCATCCTAGTGCTGTGCCCCTAGCGGCAGCGCGTAGATGTTGTCATACCAGTGATGCTGCTGACACATTCTAGTGTTGTGCTCCTCGCGGCAGCGCGTAGATGTTGTCATACCAGTGACGCTTCCGACACATCCTAGAGTTGTCCCCTGGCGGCAGCACCTAGATGTTGTCATACTGGTGGCGCTGCCGACAAATCCTAGAGTTGTGCTCCTGGTGTCATGGCGGCAGCGTATAGATGTTATCATACCTAGTAGTGGAGACTGTACCAATTCATCACAAAGCTTAGAATTCACTTAAAATTTATTATGATGTTTAATAGCGAAATAATTATACGTTAATTGTTGCCCAACCAGCTTTGAGATTACGAATCTTAATGATGACAATTGCTGAAGTTATACACAACTGTAGTCATCGAAATTAAAAATTCAATTTCTGACGATGAAAATGACATGTGACTCACATGAGACGTGAAAATATGAGGACGTAGGTTTCATTATGATTTATCGCAAATGTAAATGTCTATGTGACATGTCACACATGTGAAACGTATGCATGGCACGTGTAACATACTTAATACTGTATTCCAATGATGTGCTAAGGAAATTTAATCATTTAACACGTTCTTTGTTGTGTCTTTTTGTCTCACGTATTTCATAGAAGTTTTCTAGCATCGAAATACTGTACATTACAAAAAACGAATGAATAACAATTTCTGAATGTTAAAAAAAAGGTAGGCATTTAACTCCAAAACTCAAACTCTGTTGATATAGATTAAACCATTAGACCGTTAAGTTTTGTTTGTAAATGATTAAATTGTGCGAGGCATGGCTAAGACGATTTAAAAGAAATTACATTACTAGCGGTACCGCTAAACTTCGTAAATTGCTTGAAAATCCAGCACCAGACCCATAATGGGAGTGCAGCTATTAACTAAACACAACAATGGTGTTCCCAGGAGAGGAAGTAGGAAGGGACTTCTTAATATGAAATTACAAGAACGGGGAATCTTTGGTCAAGGTGTACCCCACACCCTGCGCATGAAAGACAGTAATTCCTGCTGATAAAACCAATTCCATTTAACAAAAGGAAAACTTCCTTTAATTAACGTTCATTTCGTGGCCTCACATTTTTCTCTTCATATGATAAATCAGTAAATTTTCGCCACAGAAACAAACGCAAGCTGTTGCCAGGTCTCAGAGCTAAGAGATGCAACGCTGCGAGGGTTTTGCGTTTCCTGCGTGATTCAAGTTAAAATATAACTGGCTTTAACACGTTTTCTGAGGAGGGACTCACCGGTGGTCGCTGAGGGGCGTTTCATAAAGGTGCTAACCGTCCTGGAGTCACTAACTCATTTAAAAAAAATACTTAGTGAAAGCTAAATGGAGGCACGATCCAGTTAATGTTGCTACTCAGTTAATGTTTTCTTACGATAATTGACTATAAATTTGCATTGAATTTTTAACTTCAGTTTAACCTATCGCAGGAAATTCGTCAACCTTGAAAGGAGCTTAAACCCTTTAACGGATGCTGAATGTAGTAAATTCGTTCTCTAATATTACAAGTAGACAGGTGTATATCCCATTGGATATGACAGCTATCGCCAGATATGTGAATTGAGTGAGTGATATCGGGTAGAAATAATCAATGCCTCCCGAATACATAAATAGATACAGATAACGGTCCCCTCGTAGGCCTCACGTCAAATTCTTAAACAGTTTAAATCGGCGTAGCGGTTCATCCGGTCAGGTAACTTCATCCGTCTACTCGGCTACGCTATAAGACCTTTTTTCTAGTGAAAATCTTTAACTCTAAGTTTTAAAAAACCAAACATTTTAATTTTTGGTTAAAACATTACGCACTTAAGCCAGGTCAACTGCTGAATTTTTACAGCTGGCTGGACCGCTACGATGATAAGAATTGTCTAAAAATTCGTTCCATGGAGTCTTTGTAAACGTTCGCGCTTAGTGCATGAAATTTTTAAATGTTTTCGCTTGAGTACACGGAATGACTTAATTTGAAAATTTGTTTACGAGTTCAGGTACTCAATGTTTATCAAAACAATGATGAAGTAATTAATGATGCAGTATTTAAACTGCGCGTCTTTAATTGAAATTAAGGGCCCTTTTCTGTTACTAAGCAGAAGATGAACCGGTTCATAACCCTGTCAAGCCTTTGAACTTTGACTAAGCGTAAGATAAGTAGGTTCATAATTCTGTTCATCCAATGAATTTTGAGTCAAGTACAGGCACCCGTCGGGATTTCAAGAACATGAGAGTAAAATTTGCAGGGTGTTTCTCTTTAGATGGCACACTCCATGAACCTCCATCGAATCATGCCATGTTGCGTGAACGATAATCACGCGAGCGAATAGCATTTCCATTTAGTAACACGAGACTCGAATGTACTGAATATTGCACCCAAAGAGTGCAAATGAGCAGTATAGGATACATATCCGAATAGAAACGATCATAAATGGAAGTTGATCAATATCCTTATGGTTGCGTCAATCACTGTAGTGTTATATTGAAGCACTTTCGATGCGTGTATCTGGAAATGTAAGAAACAATTTTCAGTATCTACTAACGTCGAAATGAGTTTCGGAGTGTCTAAACTATTTTATAAACTTTGTTATAAAACTATGTTTTTGTCTCGCATGACAAATATCTCACGCAACATTCGCCTCACTAGTTTTGATTTCTAATTTTTATGTATGTATTATGCGACTCTTTTATTGTCATATGTAAATGGTTGAGATTATTGCTCGTAGAATTATCATAGGTTATTCGTTCCGACCTAACTATAAGAAATAATAACCTGTAAATTACAGTTTGTATCATCATGCGGAATTAACTATTTTTTCCTGGACGACAATCTTCTAAACTATTATTTGGAAGCTATTAAATACATCTATAGTAGTCCAAAATAAATACAAATCATCATATCACGGGAAAGCATAGTATAGGAACTGTATTTTCACTGTACCTTATACAACATTTTTCTGAGACAAAAAGATTTGTACATTTTGAACTGATTGCGGAGCTGGACTCTGAAACGTTTCCTATTAAATATGATTAATTTATCCGGAATTTTACTCGCTTTTAAGTTCCTCGTAATCTTGCAACTCAAGTAAACTGTTGACCATTTCAGATATATTTAATACGTCGTCCTTCTAATTACATTCCCTCAAAGTCCTATTCAATTCTTTGTTTGAAACTTCCAGCTACATTTATTTAGCGATCATGCAGAAACAGTACACAAGTTTCTCCTGTTTACAGATACTACCAAAAATAACAATATAGGTTAACGTCTGCAACATTTGAGGGAAGTTTTTCGTGTCAAAGATACTTCTCGTTTTAAAAGACCACATTACTCGAGCTTGCCCTAGTTTCCTCGAGAAGTTGTCGAGTTGACATCAAGCATAACGCCGGAGCAGGGACACTGGGTTATTCAACACGCCATTAAGCCCAGTCATAAAACTTCGAAGGGAGATCGAATGATCAATAAAACCACGGTCGCCCCTCATGAGCGCATGCATCTGACGGTTTTGTGGTGGTGGAGTTGTTGTTCCACAAGCCTGAGTTTGGTGAAGTTGTCGTACGACAAAGCGAGAGTTTGGTGAAGTTGTCGTACGACAAAGCGAGAGTTTGGTGGAGTTGTGAGACAAGGAGTGAGTTTGGTGGAGTTGTTTTCGACCGTCGAGAGTTTGGTGGAGTTGTTGTACGAGAAGGCGTGAGTTTGGTGGAGTTGTTGTTTGACAGTCGTGAGTTCGGTGGAGTTGTTGTAAGACAATGTACGAGATTGGTGAATTTGTTGTGAGGCAACGGATGGAATAATTCCCAAAGCCATTTACGTGTCAACTGATGATGTGGAAACATGTAAGTTGATGTAAAAATTAGTTCGTGTCGATAATTAATGTGTGAAACATGTGAGTCATCGCAAGACATTAACAAGGATTAATAACGCGAAATGCTGCATATCATGTGAGTCGGTAAATGGAGTACAGTATTAATGTACTGATACCTATGGAACAATATGTACTTATCGGTGAAAAAAAAATAACGAATCGAGAGTTAGCGCATGAATGTTAGTTGGTGGGAAAAATACGTATGAGCAGCTACCATTTGAAATGCACTATTAATCATAATTATTGATATATATCACATATGCATCTTTTGATGCAGTTTTAGTTATAAAAGCAATTAAAGAAGAGTGTATTGACAGCCAGCGCATAAAGTGAGGGTGCTCACAACGACGAATTTCAGGCACCACCGCATAACAAAACTATATACGTCGTCGTAGTGGTACAGCACAAAGGGTAAGTATTTCTGAGTCGGCTTATGTAATCTAAGAACAATTAGACGTACATCGAAAGTTTCAACATTATTATTAATCAACATTATAGTGTAAACATCACTCAGCATCAAACATGGTTTCCAGACCCTGAGTGATTTTTGCCGCAAAGTTTTGTTTGTAAATGATTCAATTATGCAAGGCGTGGCCAAGACGCCTTGAAATAACTTGCGCCACCAGCTGTACCATTACGACTGCGTAAATTACGTGAAACCTCCGCATCAGTCATATGATGGAACTGGAGCGATTAAACATCAAAGGTTCGCTCAATAACGCAACCTAAGACCGACTTAACCAAGTGTGACATGGATGTGAGTGTGAGTGCGCTTCTTACTTCTATTGTGTGTTTGAATTTGAAGAAAAGATGTTCAGTAAAAAATGTACATATTGTCTGATATGTGCAGTAAATATTCTGGCATCCCTACTGATCTGAACAGAACGCCAAGTTTTAATGAACACCGTAACTCCGTTAGAGAACAGGAATATCTGAGCAGATTACATTTTGTGTACGGTAAAAAGGGCAGCGACGAGATCACGCCAAGGCGTTACATCAGTAATGACGTAATTAAAAAGAAACGTTCGGTGTCGAAATAAAATAAGTTCGGAGACGTGTGTACAAAAGGGATGTCTGGATTACCTCTGTGACATGTGAAGTCAAACCCTCTTTTCTCTTGAAAATAATGTATCTCTTTCCATTTCCTCTTCAGGTAATTTAGGGAAGAGTTATTTTTTCATTAGCGGGTAAAGCGAGTAGAGTTTGAGTAGTGCAAATTGTAGTAGAGGATGGCTATAGGCTCCTCGGTAAACATAAGGTCCCATAGATGTAATATATACGTGTGCTATTTCATAATGCGTGTGCTAGGGTCTAGTTCAAATATTCTTGCTGTGATCAGTTGGTAATAACAGTTTGGCGTCTGGCACTCGTTTCATTCTCCTAAGACGGTATTCAAATATATTAATAAACTAAATTTTCCCCTACTTCCATTATTCTCCAGTCAGCTATCACCTTTACAAACTCTAGTCCTATCGCCTAGTCTTCAATCACTATAACACTTCCAGCTGCAGATTAAAATTTTATGATATGCTATGTCTTCCTAGCCACAAAAATGTGTTTTAAAGAAAAAAAAGGAGTGAGGTACCATTTGATGTAGTATGGACTTTAAAGGAACAGGTAATCTATATATGTACAAGATGTATTCTCGCACAAGACTCCGTGCGCACAGAAACAGTAAGTTGAGAAGGAAGCTTATGAAACAAGATGAAAGTTAAGGAAGAAAGTATCGGCTGAAAAAGCATCACAGTAGTGAACCACATAATAAAAACCTATTCTATTTCAACGGTAGGAAGCCTAATCCTCAGCTTGTCATAGCCGTGTGTGTAGCGGACCTGACTCCGTGCGGGGAGACCCGGGTTCGAGTCTCGGCGCTGTTGGCGATTTTCTCTGTTGGGTATAGGAGAAAAATTCTAAGCACAATACCCCACTCGACCCAGG
>JACJUY010000320.1:63697-74106 GCA_014220935.1 Platorchestia sp. MABIK
CATGTTAGACATTGGCTGGAATAGAAGAATACCTCCTATACTTAGACATGTTAGACATTGGCTGGAATAGAAGAATACCTCCTATACTTAGACATGTTAGACATTGGTTGGAATAGAAGAATACCTTCTATACCAAGACATGGGAAACATCGGAGGAATACAGTAAAGAATACCTCCTATATCTATACATGGGGACAAGTTAACACCAGAGTACCATCAGGTAACACCAGAGTACCATTAGGTAACACCAGAGTACCCTCAGGTAACACCAGAGTACCATCAGGTAACACCAGAGTACCATCAGGTAACACCAGAGTACCATCAGGTAACACCAGAGTACCATCAGGTAACACCAGAGTACCATCAGGTAACACCAGAGTACCATCAGGTAACACCAGAGTACCATCAGGCAACACCAGAGTACCATCAGGTAACACCAGAGTACCATCAGGTAACACCAGAGTACCATCAGGTAACACCAGAGACAAGTTAACACCAGAGTAACACCAGGGTAATGTCAGTTAAACATCGGATGTTTTTGGTACCAGTATTATTCTTAGACAAACAACGTTTTAAGTCGTGTGAAGTTGAAGGAAAACTAAAGTAGTTATTAGGCTTCGATACACTAACTGCTACACGTACTAATCATTAATACCCGTGGTATTTATTGTAGAAAATAATTGGTATAGTCGTCACTGCTAATGGTCGTGCAAACAATGATAATCTTATGAAAAGAATTATAAAGTGCTATGCGCTTGAATACCGTGTAATATCGATAATTGCGTTAAAATAGACAGAGGGATTTTTAAATATGGGGCTCCGTCATTAATGAATGAATTTAAAAAAGTATTTATGAAATCCTAAAAATACTAGTTTTATTCTGATTGCTCTTAGAATATAACATTCATGTGTCGTTCCCCTGAAAGCAGACAAAATTCGGCGCGATTACGCAGGCTTTTCATTACGGCGCTGGTGAGATCAGATCCAATTCGCTGGATTTCTTCCTTGATGGATGGCTTGAGCTGCTGTAGATTTATTGCTCTTTACGGTAAACTGTCCCTTTTGAAGTTCCCCCAAAGGAAAAAATCCGAGAGTGTTAAATCAAAGGGAAAACGGTATCCCAAAGAGAAGATGAGTTGTTCTTTTGGACAGCTTTTAATTTATGAAGTAACGCTAAAATCGTGTGTTTTTTTCATTTGAATGCGGCTTTTATATCAGACTGTGTATCTTGGTTATAGACATATCCAACAAAACCAGTGTTTTTCAGGACTTTATAAATACTTTGAAAAAATAAATAATATGGTATATATTAAATATATTCTTTTAGTCCCCATATTTAAAAACCACCCTGTTTTCTACATAGTACACACCAGTGGTACATACTCAATGACAAATTCTAGATTAAAAGTCAGTTTCAGCCTCCCTAATCACTAGAAAGGTGTTTCTAAGAGAGGAAGGAGGAAAGCACCATTTCGTATGTTATTAAGACGGAGATAAAAAGACAGCAGTGAACCGGAAAGGGGTGGTTCATCCAAAATATATTCTATTTCATTCAAAGGAAGGCCCATCTAACTTCTAGTCCAGGATCTTAAATATTTTCCTAGGAGCTCTGACTCTCACAGATCCTACAGTTGCATCTCATTGAGGAATTTACGCAATGATCTCGACACGTCTGCTGTTCTACGTCCGATTTGGTATTTAAAAATATCTGATAAGCACTGGTACAGCACATAAAATAGCGCGACAATAATCATGTAATAATACCGGTTATCTCGATATCGAATCCTGGTAGTGCGGCCCGGTGATTCTCCCCGTTGGGAAAAAGTAGAAATCCGTCACAATTCCCCACTCTACTCAGGTGTCGGAAATGGGTACCGGTCTGACCGGGGGCAACCGTCATTGCGTTCTGGTGTTCTATAATAATGCTAGGCCATTTAAAAACCAATGTACAAGATGATATGTATCAGGCTAGATTGGAATAAAACATCCTTTCTCTTTCATCGACTTAACAAGAAGAGGGTCATCAGAAACTAGGTTTCCTCTTCGAGAGGCCAAACCCACTCCTGTGACCACGAGCAGATACTCTCATCCCATCGTACTATCCTTTCTTTATCATTCCTGCGAGATATTTTAAATTCGCTTCCACGTTAAACTGAAAAATTCAATGCAGTCTAATTTTGTAAAAAACGCAAAGGTAAGTGAGAAACGTCACATGCGCTAGTTATTTTTAAAACTCTAAATTGAGATTCACTTGACGGTCTTCAGAGCAATAGATAAGGTATAAGAGCATAGATAAGAGCAGTGCTCTTTGGAAAATTGAATGCATTCGACAGGAAGTAGAGCGAGCTTTGCTCTCACTTCCGCCAAGATGTACTATGTAAAACTTGTGCGATCCGTGTGCTCGTAGAGAACTTCCTGATGTTTTTCAGTACTATGACCACGGCTATTGCGTGAGATTCCCTAAGAATCCACCAATTAGAAACATAATATGATGTATTACTGATGTTTACATTTAGGCTACTTTAGAGTTTCTAGGTGCAATGGTTCAAAAATATAAGGGCTTGGATAAAATGAGCGTACTTCAGAAGATAGAAGTTTCTCACTAATGCCACCTATGTCTAGATATGGGAGGCGTTCGCAGGATTCATAGATATTGGATTCAGTGGTAAGAATATCAGAATACCTCCTATAGCTAGACATGTGAGAAATTGGATGGAATAAAAAATACCGACTTTATTTAGACAAGGGAATCATTGGTAATAATATAGGAATGCTTTCTATATCTAGACATTGGTAGGAATACAGGAATACCTCCAATATCTAGACATTGGTAGGAATACAAGAATACCTCCTATACCTAGGCATTGGTAGAAATATGGGAATACCTCCTATACCTAGATGTAGGAGGCACTGCCGTTTCACTCAGCGTTAAGAGTGGTCTCCAAACGGCAGTCGGGTGTCCCGTAACTCCAGCCTCGAGCCGCTGGTGTACGCAGAAGGGAATTGGCGGCTACCGATTTAGGGTAATATTGCTAACAGAAATGATTTCACAACGAAAATTTACCCTAAAAGGGGTAATTATAAACGAATTTTAGTTAAATAGGCATTTCACCCAAAAAATTGCCTTCGAGATTGCTACGTTCGTGAAAGGACTAATTAGTCAAATTTAAATGTTTTCGTGGTCAAGGTGCAAAATTACAATTAATTTTTTGCATCCTTAATTTTTTTAAATGTAAACTATGGTGTAAAATAGCACCGGCATATTTAAGAGCCAAAAATTCCTTCGGGTTGAAGAAAAATTACTCATCCAAAAACTATAAAGTGAAGCTGATTAATTACTAGTGAAATAGTTCCACTCTTTTCATGCAGAAACAGCACACAATGCAGGAATAGCACAATGAAATCGTTTAACTCTTGATTAAATAGATTGAAATAGTTATTTATAAATGTAGTTCATAGAAGAAGAAAATAGGAATTTATTTTTATTATCATTATAATAGTTACTTATTATTGCAGAGTGAAATATTTATTCATTCTAATTTTTTCATTACAATAGTGTTTCATTATTTCAGAGTGAAATAGTTGTTCAATTTTATTATTCATTATAATAGTTACTTATTATTTCAGAGTGAAATAGTTATCCTTTCTACTATTTTGTCTACAAAATTTGAAGTACAAGTTTCTACTTACCTTGATGTACTTCGATGTCTTCAGTTGTGACTTATGAACAACTTCTAAAATATAGAAGGCAATTTTACGTGCAAACACTAACATATGAAATTGATGGTTTCCACTCAATTAGCCAATTAGTTCACATACCAGCAAACACACGCAAGAAAGAAAAAACCGTTTATTTCCAATGGAGTTGATAAAAAATTATAATTAGTTTCTAAAATATCTTGACATATCGATTCTTTGTTGATAAATGTATATTAATATCAAACGAGCACTACTCATGGAAATGGTTGAATAGAAAATTGAGAGGAAAGCATGAGATAGTATTCTCTATAGCAAATTATTTTCCGTTAATAGAATTCTCTTGTGTCTAAGGTTGATCTTATTCTAAAGTTGATATCTAAACTCTAATACACATGTGATTAACATCGAGTTATGAAGTATTCTTACCGTAACACAGTGTAATACAGAAAGTGGATGCGAATCTAAAATTACTAAAAGACCTTTAAAATCCAATGGAACAAAGATTTCTACAGCGTAAAAATTATGAAATAACTACGAAAGCTAAAAAAAACATCTTTTACTTACCGATCGCCTCAGTCATAGTAGCCCAGATTGATTCGTTTATTTGAAAATGAAATGTCATCTTCGTATTTAATCACAACGCTCTCAAAAAATGTTTTAGTTTTTAACACATCCCGCTCTAAGCTAACGGGAAAAACGTCCCACATCCTCACACTTTCACAACAAAATCGGTACTGCTAATCGTGGAGGTCCACTATTTTACTCAAATATATGCAGCAGCCAAATTTAGCGCTGTAATTATTTAGTGTTTAGAGTTTTGTGCAGAATTTTTTTACAATTTTTCTGAAATAAAGAATAAATATTTATGTTAGCACAACTGGTTTATAATTAACTATTACAAATGCAAAATTAAGCCCTTAATATTGAATGCTGACAGTAATACTGGGGGGAAATGGAAATAAAGTATACCGTTGTATAATAATGTTGATAGACACGTTCAAAAATTATTCACTAGTAAGCACTGGGATCTTAATGACCAAATAATCATTGGGTTAATTAAGTTTATTTTGTAATGATTCTAGCCGTATTATGATCATATAAAAAAAAATTGTCTATCGATTTGTTTTGCATATAAAATATTTTCCGAACGTAATATTGTAATTTTCAGAGTACCAGCAGACCTGTAATTTTTTTTAATCATTTGTTGAGATTGATAGAATGAACAGCTAACACAGTAATTTCGAATAAACTTTACAACTTTATGCTATTCATTAATTCATATTGACTAATTTAAATTGATCCACGGTAGTAAAATGTCTCCTTATCTTTCACATGTTCAATATTTTTCAGGGAGTGAAAAGCTTCTATAGCATATTCAACTGCGGCTCTGTGTTGAGCATGAACAGAAAATTTAGTACTAATTTAAATTTGAAAAATGAAATTTTTTCTCTAAAATATCTTACCTTAATTTGTTTTCAAAATTAGTTACCTATTTACAGTCGTGGGCGTTCGCACCCTAAGTCCGAACTTCCGATCACCATTGATCCTCCACATCGGGATCAGACTTGAAGATCGAAACCTGTCGGTGGAAAAGACCGGAAGTGCGAGGATCGCTCTTGCAAAATGAAAGTCCGATCTCAATCCCGGCCATAACAGAAACAAAACGAAGACGACTAATCCATCTCGCCCAGATGTCGTTTCTTCTTGTGCGCAGCTTCACAACCCGTATAACACGTCGCTCCCGAGCTCCGCTTCAATCAAGCTCGTGTTCAGCTATGTATGGGTTAGCCATCCTCCGGCCTGGGTGACCCTGGCTGCCGAGAACTTCGAGGCCCTCGTTTGCTTGAAGGGCAACCTTCCCTTCGTCAGGAAAGCCCACCAGGTGTAGGTGAACGAGCAAGACGAGGTCTGAATGGGGCGATTCAAACAAAAATACAAATAGCGTCGCCTTTGTTTCACATAATGTAATTAAATTGGATAGAGTTTAGTAGAGTCAGTAGAGTAGACCTGTTGTTCTATGGTATTTGAAATATGAATAATAAAAAGAAATAAATTTAAAATCCATCTGCTCCTTTTTATATTAGTATGATAGTGTATATGTGACGTCGTAGATTCATATTAAATTTGAATTGCTTTAAAAACGCTTTAAAAACGAGAATCGCTGTTAAAATCCTAGGATCAGAAGATCGGAAGTTCGGGATCGCTTTTATTTTTTGGCGACGGGATCGGAAGGTCGTATTCGGAATTAGCCATTGACCGGGATCGGAAGTTCGGGATCGGACTAATATTTTGAGGATCGATGCCCACCACTGCCTATTTATCAAATACTCGTACACGTATTTCCCATAACGGTTTTCGATTTTGTTATGACGTAGAAAAAAATTAAACCCATCAAACTCTCATGAACCACTAAAGTGTGAATGCATGTGATAATCTGACTTTCGAATCAAAGTGGTTTTTCAAATGCTATAGAAAAGTATTTTCCGATCGAATTAATTTTGTTTACATGTCTATAGAAATTATTAAAGAAATATATTTCACTTGAAGGAATACCCATTATTATTTACACTCTAAAATAAATTTAACTACTTACCGGCTGTACGGTTTAGGTTTAATGACTTTTACCTCAAAGTATCGCATGGATATATTATTCAAAGGTGTATTATCATGATCAATAGTAACTAGATTAATTTACTTTAAAAAAATTGACATTTCAGTACAGCATAATGTTTTTGATGAGTTGAGCCAGAATTTTCTATTAGACTTACAGTGAGCCTCGCCTCCCCTCCGGATAAACGAAAATTCTGTGATAAAATGACGTCATAAAAAAAATTGTTGAACTTCATTACAAAACTTATTAGAAGCTTCAATGAACATTAGTTTTAAAATATGAAATGTTGATCACGAGTGTTCTTAGGAAAGGGATAGATTTAGGAAAGTGAGTGTGTAATGCACCTCATGTATCAACTATTTTAGATATAAACGGGCTTTCTTTCTTTTCTTGTAAACCAGTTCGGCCGTACTGTTCTTCTTGTTGGAAAAAGGGAGCACCTAGCTAAAATTTTGCACCGCATCCAGGTGTCGAAAATTGGTACAGCTCGACCGGGGTAACGGTCATTACATTCTAGTGCTAGTTATGAGGCATTTGAAAAATAAATGCACATGAGAATATGTATTAAAATGGATTGGAATAAATACGAACATCCTATATGTGGAGATGGGGAATTATTTGATTTATATTGATGATTTCTGGTCTTCTCTTTGAAACAAGTTTGAAATTTTTACTCGTAAAACAGTGTCCAACAAGCTAACTTTTTAATTTAGTATTGCAATAAAACAAATTGAAGTATAAAATAACTTTATTACTTTTTATACAAAAGTTAAATGTTTAAAGTTGCGGCTTACATGGTTTTAAAAGCATATCGGTTAAGTGACACCCGCCATTATCGATACACAGGTTAACCAAATTCTACTCTTTCTCATTACTCTCTCCAGCATAGTGATGGGTGTGTTGACCGTTTCCCCTTGAATGCTTCTTTTCAGATATGGAGATAAGCCAGAGTTGGTTTGCGGTTAGTATAGACACATTATTTTAAATACCCCACAAAAAGAAGTCACATGGGGCCAAATTGGGAGAACGCGCCGGCCACTTCAAATCGCCTCCTTGTGAGATGAGGGGCCTTTGGAAGCTATTTCGCAACACAACCATCAATGCCCTTGAAGTATCCACTTTATTTTTTTCTGCACAGCACCAGCTTTCCTAAGCGTAGTCACCCACAAAAGAATAGATTTCAAATCCGGGACAGGTCCCAAAGGCGTATATTGAAGCTATTTCGAAAAACGCGCTGGGTTGAAACCACCGAAATTCAGTTGGAAATATAGGAATCCACTGCAAATGCAAGCTGTATGTTACTTTAACGCATGATAGCGACTGAATTACAAGGTCACACTACTTTATGAGCCCTTCTCTCGAACAAGACCACTCCCATTTTCCTCGGGATCTTGTAAGCCTCACAGCACTCGCTTCCAAAATGGAAATTAACCTGTCTCGCTGAGTAACTAAAAAATTGCTTCAATTACAATTTTATTTGATAGTAATTGACCGGATAATTTTATTCACACAGTAGAAAACCAAAATTTTCCGTAGGCAGTTCAACAGAGATCAACCCACTAAGTTTATAAATGTTAAAAAGTTGAAGCGAAATTTGTAAAAACCTATTTAAATGATAATTATGGTCGTTTTTCTGTGCACGTAAATAAATAACGTCATAGTTAGATGAAACAATGAGTTTCAGAGTAATTTTGAAATTAATTTCGTTACAGAGAGCCGTACTGCCGTAGACAATTCCGACGTACAAAATCGAAGTTGATGTGTCGAACTGCCGCGGTGTTTGAATTATTCACGGAAACACCTTCTTTGCGTTTCCATAGCTTGCCCAAGAATAAAGGAGCTGGTTAGGCTTGAATCGCTAACTAGATATGATTTAATAATAAAGTAGAAGTTGTTACATTGGAAGTATTACTTTAGAAATATGAGTTGTTTATATTTTCCGTGGTGATGTGCGGTAATCAGGAGGAAGTACATCAGGAGGAAGTACTTGGTTGTCGCTCTGTCAATACAGGAACATTTTTGAAACATTTCAGTGTCTGACTAGCCTTAACTTGTGTGTTTTAAGCTTATATCGTAGTTTTTCTCATTTTTATGGCTTCAATTAATTTTTTGCAATACCTGCTATGTAAAATTCGAGAGTTTATATTCATGTAGAAATTGTTTCATACTGCTTTTAGTAGCTATTTTAGCATATATGTGCTAAATAAAATTTATAAAATAATATAAATGCTGTAGGGGGATCATTTTCTATTGTTTAGCTAAAATGTAGTTATGAGGTCACTAAAAGTTTGTCTTTGTGTGAATCACACTATTATTTCTTGAAGGAAAAATATGAACTTAGTGATTTATGAGTTGAATTCAGGACTTTCTAAAATAGGTATTGTTGCAGTTTAAGGTTGCGTCATTAAAATTTTTTCTTCTCAAGCCCATAGTATGTATAGTGTATTTTTTGATATAGAATCCAAATTTTAAAATCCATTTTGGTCAGTGGCCCCTCATTTTAAAGTTATAGGGGAAAAAACTCAGAAATAGAATAAAAATTCCTATAATAACTTACAGCAATAGGGACCCAGGAGAAAAGTGTTTTGTTGGGTGGGGAAGAATCAAGAGGGAAAATAAGGTTAGCTTAGGTTGCGTTAGGTTCCGTTGACTAGCTACGTTTTTACACCACCCAGGAGGTAGTAGTTTGTGTGCAGTAAGGCTGTGATTTAAATACCGCGTGCCTTTCCTCAGAAGGCCTATGTTCTGCGGTTTGTCAGGCTTAGGTCAGGTCTTCATCAATGTCATTGCCATTGTCATTTTCACAAGGTGCAGTTACTTGTTTTTTGTCACTGCCTGGTGGATACAACGCTGCAGCTTCCTTCATGAACTTGTGCAGTAATCTTGCTGAATCATTCTCACTTGCAGAGAAGAGATATCTTCTTATGTAATGATTCAAGTGTGCTGTGTTCATTCCTATTTTTTCATGACTTATTCTCTCCCACCCAAGAACCTGCTGTAAGTTATTATAGGAATTTTTATCCTATTTATGATTTTTTCCCTATAACTTTAAAACTAGGGCTGCTGATCCAAATGAATTTCAAATTCAGATTCTACTTAAAAAATACACTAAATATAAAAAGATGAAAAAAATTTATTGACACAACCTTAAACTGCAACTGTACTGTAAAATATTGATGCTAGTGTGAAAAAATTTAGTTCTAATCATAAAATTACCTTCAACTTTTTTACTATTGAGTATTTGAGCGGTTGTGTAGAATTTGTCTAATTCAAATGTTTGTGAGATGTATTGGAATTATTATGAACAATTGTACTTTTTATACTCTCTAAGAAATTTTAGGAATGATCTCTCACTTAAAAACTTTTAATTGGCAAGTTAATTATGTATTGTTAGGTTTTACTATTTGCATTATAAAATTCCACTGCCTTTTCCTAAAAAGATAATTAGTAGTTTTACTAAAAGGGAATGAATGTTAATGGTTGAATATTGTTCTAAATCCCCTCAGGGGGATACAAGTATTGTATCTATGGGAATTAGCACTCCTAGGGGGGAAATGTATGAGGGCCCAAGCTGAGAGTTAGGTAGGCCTTCTTTTTGTTAAAATGAAATGTTTTTTGTTATGTTAAAAATCACCTTTTTTGGTACACTGCTGTACTGTTTTTCAGTACCTACTGCTTTCTTCTTCAACTTTGATCTTGTTTCTTGAACTTCTTTTTCAACTTACTCTTTCTATGCACTTTCTGCATAGATTCTGCATTTACTCAACTCTATACTAAATGGTGCCTTCCTTCTTCCTCTCTTTGGATTTCATTTGTTGCAGATAGGGAGGCTTAAACTAACTAATAATCTAGTCTATTGTACTAAATCTACATGGTCGTGAATTTGTGAAGCATTTATCAAAGTAGGCATCTCTTACATAGAAAAATTGGGTTAAAGAGGTCACAAAAAATATGTTAGCCTTTTAACTTTTGTATTTGAATCAAAAGGAAAAAAAGCAATCTGATGTAAATATGACTATAATATAAACTAATGTAATTGGTGCCCTATTAAAAATATTTGTGCCACATCCTGCATTTTATGGTCTGATAGTGAGCAGAA
>JACJUY010000320.1:74612-86315 GCA_014220935.1 Platorchestia sp. MABIK
AAGTACAATCAACTTGTGTGATGGCTCAAGTGATTTGGATGAAAAATTAGATCGAATGACAGTGTCTGTGAACAACATTGCTAGTGTAGATTCCAAGAGCCATTTGGATGAAGATATCGAACATTCTTTAGCAGGAAATGCTGTTGCTATTGATCTTGCATGCTGGGTGTGCGACTCCCAGGCCAATGCCAACATGCACTCGGTCATCAAGCCTCATCTCAGGTGTGGTAGTAGAATAAGAATATGATGCAGCATTATTATGTCTAGATGATCTAAAAATTTTGAATTGGATAAATTAGGTTCCTTTTTCTAAAACAATAATGTATTAATACCATAATTTGGACTATTTTGACATCCGAAATTTGCATAATTTGGAGACTTTTCATGTCAACCAATCTTGGAACTAAACTTCAATTTTCAACCACTAACATCTACAGTGTGTTTCTTTCTTGGAAGGCCTTCTCTTTAATTTCTTATGATCAGCTGCATAGTTACTTTTTGTACATATTATTATTTTACTCTGTGTTGTATAACTACATTCTTCAACTGTATATTTGAAAATTGTTTAATGCTTATTCTCTTGTCCATTTTCATTTTTTTTATTTAAAATTATTCATTTTAATTTATATATCTTTTCTTGTCCAGTTGCTTACCTTCTCAGAAACCTTGGATCTGCTCACTGAACAGTTGCCTACTTCTCAGAGACCTTGTATTCCTCACTTTTTTCTTGTTCCATGAACTTCTTTCTTAGCTTACTGTTTCTATACACCTTGTGCATAGATTCTATTGTCCCTTAACTCCATACTAAATGGTGCCTTCCTTCTTCCTCTCTTTGAACATCTTTGTCATGGTAAAGGGAGAGTAAAACTTTCTTATAATCAATCAATTTTTGTATTCCACACTTTGACTAGTTAATTTTATTCTCATAAAGACTGTGCTCTAGTTTCTAACCAGTATCTTTGTATCAAAGAAATCTTGTGTTTTAGAAATCTTGTGCTTTTCCAAACAACCAGTTGCCTATCTTTTAAGGAACCTTGCATTCTACTTGCTGACCAGTTGCCTATCTTTTGAGAAACCTTACATTCTACTCACTGACCAGTTGCCTATCTTTTGAGAAACCTTGTATTCTACTCACTAACCAGTCGCCTATCTTCTCAGAAACCTTGTGTTCCGTACCCTGAGCTTGCTGAGTGTGGGCGTGCTGCCAGTGTTTGTTGTTGAGGGTGTGGCACCGGAGCTCAAGCAAGCCACCATGCAGGCCAGAAATGCTGCCAGAGGAAACAACAGGAATGTCTCCAGCAAACCATCTAAGAGGCATCAGTTCAACTCTGTTCTCAGAGAAGTGAGTGTTTGTTGATAATGAATTTATCAAATCATATTCATGGGCAAAATATGTTCTTGAAACCAGCTACACAAGTATTGATTGCACAGCCAAATGTGATCTTTAAGTTTTACTGCTGTTTAGAAAAGAAAGTTTAAGAACTGCTGTTAAAATTCAGAACAGTAGTGAGTGATTGAATGCATGTTTGAATAACTTGTTTTTGTGCAGTGCTGTGAGCTGTTTCGTCTATTGGGGGTACCCTGGGTGCAGGCTGCTGGGGAAGCAGAGGCAACGTGTGCTGCTCTGCTCTACACTGGGGTTAGTAGAATGTAAATTTCTAATGTGATTTATCCACAATTAAGCTCTGCTTTACATTGGAGTTGATTGGATGTACATTGCTAGTGTCAGTTATCAATAATTAAGCTCTGCTCTACATTGTGGTCATGAGGATGTAAATTTTTAATGGGATTTCAATAGATTTAAGCTCTTCTCGGGAGTGGGTTGAATGTAAATTTCTAATATAATTGACCAATCATTATGCCCTGCCTTCATTGAGGTAAATTGGATGTAATTCACCAACAATATAGTTCGCTATTCTGCACCGGGGTCAGTGGATGTAAATTTATATTGGGATTTACCAATGTTAATGTGGTGTTTGCTCCCGCGAGAGGGTGCTGCGAAGATGTGCTGTCATTAGACGGTCGATGCGCCGGTCGTGAGCAGCGTCAATCAGTGAGACGCTGCGCTCTTGATAGGTTCATAGCATGTGAGCTTGGTGCTTTGTCCTCCGTGTTTACTGGTAGTTGGACTGCGGCAGAGTTACTCTGTGTGGCTGTGTAACAGTCGGAGCCTTGTGCTGAAAGTGATTCTGTGGTTTGGGTCTGTGGCCAGGCAGCATGTGAGTGTAGGGGCCGGAGGAGCTCACGAGCGGCTAGGCCGCGAGGTGCTATAAAGTACGGTACAGCTGGGCTATACGAGGCTGCCTTTGACGGTAAGCGCGTGTGCAAAGTAGCTCAGCTACGTTCTCGCATGCGGTATTATTTTGTTTTTCGATCACAGTTTAAGCACTGCTCTACTGTAGGGTCAGGTCTACATCCTTTGTGTTGTGTCCTGCAATACAAATTAATGCAACAACTCACATTGCAGGTCGTGAAGGCTGTAGTCACAGAAGACAGCGATGTGCTACTCTACGGAGGTTTCTGCGTCCTCAGGAACTTCTGCGTGCAGACGAACCGACCGACTGCTGAACGCTACACGTACGTCCGATTGTCTGGTGTGCTTGTTTGAGACTTGGTACTGCATGCGTGTCATTGTCACCGTCTGACTTGTGTGTTTATTGGAGGTGTATAGGACTGGTACTGCATGTGTGCTATTGTCACTGTCTATGTGTTTAAAGAAGGTGTGTGGGACTAGTGTTGGATGGGTGCCATTGTGTACAATGTTGTACAATACCCTTGTATTGTTTGTATGGGATGGGTACTATGTAAGTGCAATTTTCGTCTCACTTGTGTTTTTAATGTTTTTCTGCACATTTCTGTAAATTGTTTGTATAAAACTGGGAGATGCAGAGGTGCCATTGTCACTATCTGACATGTGTGTTTAATGGTATTCGCTCAATACGGTTAGGAAAATGTTGACATATTAGTTCCTCTTGACATATAAGTGACTGGAAGATCTGCTTTATTACCTCGTTTTCGCACTTTCCACTCAAGTCATAATGCAGCAACACATATAAGCGTTTGTATTTTTTGGTGCGTGTGTGCCGGCATCAGCTGTGGAGGGTTGTTCAAGATAATACAAAAATTATTTTGGCATCAGAAGGTTTTAAACTGACAGAAAATTATTTGAGTGAATAACGGTTTGGCTTCCACTCACGGAATTAGTCATTATCAGAGGAAATGTTTCCTAAATGGTAGTCCATTTCACTAGGTGGGGACATCATTCGATGCGCGACGCTACTCGGAGCTTTTCTTCACAGATCTGCGTTCTTGGGCGAGTGCAATTTTCAATCATATTCCAAATCAACCTACAAAATCGAACGTGAATTGATGCCTTAATGAATATTATGGTTAGGGAGGGTAAAACTAAGCAAATACTAATTAAACTTACATCGTTTTATTTTCTTCTCGAATTTTACGACTTTTGCTGTGAATTGAATTTGGTGTAGTAGGTATGTAAGTAAACTGCACGTGAAAGCATTATTATCAACTGTCAGGCCCTAAAGATTATTATTATAAATAATGCTGATCGTAATTGGTGACGACATTCACAAAAAATAGTTAAGAAAGGTAAGAGGTTTGAGTCCAAAACTAAATAACCCTCAAAACGCGAACCTCAAACCATGAAAATATTATTGTAAATATTCATCTTGTTAGCAAAAGGAGGCCAAACATGCAAATAAACTTTTTAATAGCTCACGTTTCGAAATATTTTGTATTCTATTTTCAGTGCTTAAATAGAGAAGGATCAAAATATGGAATATGAACAAAAGAAACCAATAAGATAAAAGTGTCTCTAATAACTCTAAGAATCTAATTTCCTGAGATTATTGATTGTTAGAAGCATAGAAGTGTCCCTCAGGGGGATACAACTATTGTATCTATGGGAATTAGCGCTCCCATAAGGACAATGTGAAGGCCCGAGATGAGAGTTAGGTAGGCCTTCTTTTTGTTGAAATAAAATGTTTTTGTTATGTTAAGGACCATCTTTTTTCGGGTCACTGCTGCCCTGTTTTTTCAGCATCTTCTACTTTCTTCTTCAGCTTTTGTCTTGTTTCATGAATTTCTTTCTCAACTTACTGTTTCTGTGCTCTTTCTGCATAGATTCCGCGTTCCCTTTAACTCCATAATACTAGATGGTGCCTTCCTCCTTCCTCTCTTTGGATCGCATTTGTTGCTGCGGACAGGGGGCTTGACCTAACGATTAATGTCATCAAGCATAGATACGTAACGCTACTACCAGGGGCTGAATTTTCTAGCAATTCACGTCGTTGTAGCTGTACAGCATACAGCGTAAGTACTCCCGATTCTGCTACACTCTGTGCTGTTGTTCAGAAGAACTTTTGCGGCTGGTTGTACCGCTGCTACTACGACGCATAGTGTCCGAAAACTCGGCTTTATTGTTTTGTGTGACCTTGCATTTTTGGTCCCATAGGGTCCATATGAGCCCAGCTAATGTAATTACAAACTGTCGTAGATGCATTTTTGTTCTTGGAGAGTTACACTTCAGATAATTGCAGACAGGTGCTGATCCATAGTTAATATGACGGCATTTTCGGTGCCTAGGAGTCCTAATGAGCCTAGCTGATGTCATTGCAGACAGGCGCAGATCCATCAGAAGCTGGAGCTGGACCGCCACTGCCTGATCGCGCTGTCGCTGCTGCTGGGGTGCGATTACCTGCCGGCGGGCGTGCCGGGGGTGGGGGTCGCCTCCGCTGTCAGGCTCGTCTGCCACTGGGGCAGGCACCGCCGGGACGCCTTGCAGCAGTGAGCACTTAGAGATATTTTTTGCTGGTTTCAATTAGATTTGAAAAGGAAGGTTGAGATGGACAGAAATTTGGATTTCGTTATTAGTTGTGTAGGACCATCAGTCGGCTACGATCTTACTACTGAAAAACTGAAACCTTCCTACATTTGTTTAAACTTGAAAGTATTGTGATTGACCTAAACTGACCTAAAGTATAGCAATACACCTAAAGTATGGCGGTGGACCTAAAGTAATGAGACGGAATCACGGATCCTTAGAGCGTATCTATCACTTGAGTACGACATCGGCCAGAGCTGCGAGTCGTACGTCCGTCCTCACCTCAACGGAGGGAACTGGCTCACAGATTTCTCCAGCCAGAATTTCCGAATTTGGTCATCTTTCCATTAAAATTTTGCAGGAAAGATTTTTTTGCAGTCGTGGGGGGTTGTAAGAAAATGTGTCGTTTTTATGGCCACATTTTATTGAAAAAAAATCTGATTTGAAAATTTAAGTCTATTTTAAAATGAATTTAGCAACCCTGAGGTGTACTCCTTAGAAGGAGACCGCTATTGTATTTTATATATGGAAATGAGTGCTTTCAGGAGGAAGATGTGGGGTCTCGAGCTTGTTAAGTAGATCTTTACTGCTTTTAAAACGATTTTTTTTGTTTTGTCACAGATCATAGTCACTATTGTCCTGTTTTTCAGCGCCTGTTTCTTTCTTCTTCATTAACTTCTTTTATATCCTGCTGTTTCTGTGCCTTGGGTGTGAGGACACATCTTATGCATTGATTCCTTGTTTCCTCAATTTCTTATTAAAAAGGACTTCCTTCCTTCCCTCTCTCGGGAACATCTTGGTCGTAGTTTATGCCAGCTCACGTCTAATGATATTATCTAAATCTTTGCTGCTACTTGGCGGTCTATTTAAATCTCTTTTTCCTGGGTGCTATTGTCGGTCAACGTTATCCTTTGTCGCGTCTAGAAGGAAATTCAACGTTGTTGTCATTTCGCTCAGAAATTACGATTTGATGAGCGACGACTGAAAGCGCTCGTATGGACGTTCGTTCGCATGTTGAGGTTTTGCTGCGTGTGTTGGGTGCGTCCTGCTTGCTCATCTGGTCACTGTGAGATGAGAAGAAGAACTAACGTTAAAATTAACATTTTTATCATTTTTCATGGCCATGAAAAGGTTATTAAAATGTTAATTTCAACATTAGGCCTCCGTTTCAACTCACGCGAGAGATTCCTTAAGAATCGACCTGTTGGAAATATGATATATGTTAACCATTGTTTTATAAATCTTGTTGATTGGTGTTGCTAAGATTATGGTTGATGCATTTTTGCTCTTGATTTGTGCATTTTTCTGTAGTTTTAAGACCAATTTCTTTCGGCATTATTGACTGTATTTCTTATTTGTTTTTTTGCATTAGGAATTAATTTCTTCCGAAATTGCTATTATTGTCTAGTATGACGAAATTTATGTTTATATTTTCATGTCGATATCGTGTGATATGTTTCATCCCGCTAATTTGCCTCAATTATTTTATTCACCTAAATGAAATCCGTCTTCACAGACTGGATAACTGGGCCACAGCATCGTCCAGTCTCGATGCTCCGGTTGCAAAGTTCAAGAAAAACGGGTGAGTGATGTAGTCTGTGCTTTTGGGGTTCGTGTGTGTCTGTAAGTGACTGCTGTAGGTGTGCCTGCGCGAGATGACTGTAAATGTTACCAGATAATTAATTTCAGCCAAGTGCCAGGAAGCCCCATAAATAGGTTGAGCAACAAAACCAAGCAGCTAATCTAAGAATCAGATTTCCTCAGATCCAGTGATAAATACGGTAACGAAATCAAGTAGCTCATCAAGCATATGAATTTCTCAGAGACATGGCAGACCTGGAGGCGGCAATCCGGGACCGTGCTGTGCGGACGCCAGGCTTTCCGTTCCGAGAAGTTGTGGCGGAGTTCCAGAAGCCGCTCTCTGTCCCTCTCCAGCTCAGGGACGACATGGGCTGGGGACAGCCGAGTGTTGCCGAGCTTGTGGTCAGATGTGCAGGGTGTTGACTTTATTTGCTGTTCAGGCATCTAAGGATGCTTAATTTCCAATTCAAGCCTGATACATATCACCTTGTTCATTGGTTTTTCAAATGCCTTATAACTAACACCAGGACAGGAGGCCATGACGCTTTCCCCCGGTCAAGACCGGTACCCATTTCAGACACATGGGTAGAGTCGGGTATTGTGCTTTGAATTTTTCCCCTATACCCAACGGAGAAAATGCCCACCCAAAGCCGGGATTCGAACCCTCGAT
This sequence comes from Platorchestia sp. MABIK, assembly GCA_014220935.1. Lineage (NCBI taxonomy): Eukaryota > Metazoa > Arthropoda > Malacostraca > Amphipoda > Talitridae > Platorchestia > Platorchestia sp. MABIK. The sequence goes on from JACJUY010000320.1 coordinate 81,707, forward strand.
GCCTCGACAGAAGGGCAGGTCCTTAAACCACACAGCTATGACGTGCACAGGGTATGGGTTCCGTCTGGGATATACAAGGTGTTAATTTTATCTCATGTGCAGGGTGTTGATTCGGTCAAATGTATTCTGTTGATTCGGTCGAATGTATTCTGTTGATTCGGTCGAATGTATTCTGTCGATTCGGTCAAATGTATTATGTTGATTCGGTCAAATGTATTCTGTTGATTCGGTCGAATGTATTCTGTCGATTCGGTCAAATGTATTATGTTGATTCGGTCGAATGTATTATGTTGATTCGGTCGAATGTATTCTGTTGATTCGGTCAAATGTATTCTGTTGATTTGGTCAGATGTGCTGGGTGTTGATTTTATCTCATGTACAGGGTGTGGATTCGATAAATAAATGGAGTGTTGATAAATGGAGTGTTGGTTTATCAAGTTGATCTGATTTACAAGGTTTGAATTTGGTCCGATCTACAGGGTGTTAATGTATTCGTTAATTTCATCTGTTGTACATGGGGGTTAATTTATTTGCTAATTGGATCTGATACACGGGATGTAAATTTATTGATTGAATTGATCTGATACACGCTGAAACTTAGTTGGACCTCTTACGTTTAAATAAGGTAAGTTTTGTTAGAACATTATTTTGGTTCATTTTGGTCTATTTTTCATCAACTGTTACTCTCTTCTTCTACTGCATCGTATTTAATAAACTTTTTTCTATCTTATTTCTTCGTGGGAGGGCTCCAGTGTGTTGTAAAACCCCTTATGCATTGACACACGGTTCTGTAAGTACCATACTGAATGTTGCCTTTCTTTAGAACGTTTTATTTGGGTAGGGAGGCCCAAACTGACTTACAATCTGATCTATGTTCATTCTTGGTTTGCACATTATACTTGTTCTTAATTTCGGCATCATGTTTATTCTTTATTTACGCTTTATGCTTGTTCTTGATTTTTCCATTGTGCTTATTCTCAATTTAGATTTTTTACCTGGTCAATTTTTCCTTCAAATTTCATGCTTTCTACACTTTTTCCTTGTGTTTCAAGCACACTCAAATCTTACTTGTGGCTCTGTCAGCTTGTATTTAACGTTTCCAGAAATGCTTGTAAAATGTGAACTCTTAAATTTGAAAAAGCGGCTTAGATGCCATAGAAGATGTAACTCTTCTTCTCGTGATTACTTGCAGTAGAGCTTTAATATTAAGATAGCTATAATAGTAAATAAAGCAGATGGTGTATGAAGTGAATGTGGTTTGATGAAGCACAAAGTTTGCTTCATAATCTCTTGCTGCTCTTACCCTACCCCTTTTGGAAAACTTTCGTCACCAGGTTTTTGATGCAAATGTTGACTTGTATCAACTAGCGTTTACTCCGAGTTCAATGGCCCAGCCACAACTTCATAATCGAAGATTTATTTGACGTTTTTTTGACGTTATTAAAGTTTGTGTTGTGTAACGCTATAGATTTAAAATTATATAACATCGTTATTATAGACGTTCGTACATTGATATTGATATCTGTTATACAAGATTGTTAGCAAAGATGTCATATGATGTGCACGGGACAGTTTTGAGTTGATTGACAAGACTTCACCTTAAAGAGGGATTCAAATATTGTATGTGTGGAAATTAGCTCTTTTAGAGGGAAGATGTGAGGTACCGAGATTTAGGTTAGGGTGGCCTTCCTTTTGTTGAAATAGAATGGGTTTTTGTTTAGTTAGGGACCATCGTTTTTTGGTTCACTACTGTGTTTTTCAGCCCCTATAGATTAGCCACAGTTTTTGGGGACCAACCTCATTTTTTGTGGTTAAGGAGGCTTAAAACTTCATTATGATTTGGTCTAATCTAATTTCTCAAAAAATAGTTTTGAACCCACATGTTAGTGTAAGTTGTTAACCCTACTTAAATGTTGAAAAAACGGACACTCGTAAATTTTAAAATATCTGCCTCGAAAATTACTTTGACTAGAGCGAAACAAAAACCCATTTTATTTAAACAAAAGGAAGGCCCACCACCTAGCATCCATCACGTCTTCCCTTCAGGAGGGGCAATTTCCACGCATGCAATATTTGTAGCCTCACTTTTTCCCTCTAGGGAAAGAAATTTCTGTAGATGCAATATTTGTAGCCCCAGCACCACATTGCAGACGTGGTGCGAGAGGAAGCTGGGGTGGGAGCGAGACTACGCCGTCAGCAAGGCCGTGCAGTTCGCGGGCAGGTGGTGCGTGATGCACGTCCTGCCTGCCTCGCCCTGCCTTCCTGCCTTCCCTCTGCAGGTGACCACCTGGAGCAGGTTTACGGGGTGGTATCGGCTAAACATGTTGACTCAGCGTTCGCCATAACATGTTGACTCGGCGGTCGCCATAACATGTTGACTCAGCGTTCGCCATAACATGTTGACTCGGCGGTCGCCATAACATGTTGACTCGGCGGTCGCCATAACATGTTGACTCAGCGTTCGCCATAACATGTTGACTCGGCGGTCGCCATAACATGTTGACTCGGCGGTCGCCATAACATGTTGACTCGGCGGTCGCCATAACATGTTGACTCGGCGGTCGCCATAACATGTTGACTGCGAAGATCTAGCAATTCACTTTACTTACTTGCTTGAGATGTTGACTGCTTGCGGGTCACTTTATGAGATTTAAGGTACTAAATGGGGAAACCGACCGGTGGTCACTAAGGGGATTTTTATAATGTGGGTCATCTGATAGGGCTCATTTGAGGGAATTTTTCATGTTGCAAGGGACGCACGCGTGGTTATTGAGGGAATTTCTGTGATGTGGGTAACCCGCTGATGGTCACTTCAGGAGATTTTTTATGTTGAGAGTGAGTTATCGATGGGTAACTAAGAGGATTGTACAAAATGAAGATGGCGCATTGGTGGTCGCTGAGGGGATTTTTATGATGCTCTTTGTTCATTAGTCATTCGAGGAGATCTTTCATAATGCAAGTGACACGTCGCTGGTCACTCACTGGAAGGATTTCCTTAATGCCGGTGACCCGCTAGTGGTCATCGAGGTGTTTTTATTTTATTTGTTGCATCGATGGTCATTTGAGGGAATTTTCCATAATGCGGGTAATCCCCCATCGGTGGTCATAAATTGTTTTTATTTATACTCAACCAAAACCAGCTAATGAAACCTACAAATTTATTTTTTGTTCTCTGGAAATTCTCCTCAGGGCGGATACAACCATTGAGTTCATGGGAATTCGCTCCTACGAAGAAGTGAGGTCCCAAAATGAAGATTAGGTAGGCCTTCCTTTTGTTGAAACTGATTAGTGTTTTGTTTTGTTTCGGACCACTTTTTAAATTTTTTTCAGCCCCTTCGACTTTCTTCTTCAACTTTAATTTTGTTTTGTTTACTTCTTTCTCAACTTGTAATTTCTATGCACAGGGGTCTTGTGTATAAATTGTTTAACTCTACACGAAATGTTGCCTCCATTCTTCCTCTCTTAAGCACACAATTTCAGTGGTTAGAAAGGCATGAATCAACTTATCTTTAACACAATTCAGACTCGTAAACAACCAAATGTAGATGCACTCATTTTCAGAGAATTTTTGTTACGGTTATGATCATTTATTTGAATTTTCCCATAGGATTACAGCAAATGTTTAACATCCTGGATTAGGGATACAATAAATTTCTTTACCCAATTTCAACTTGAAATTTTCCGCGATGAATAATTCCTCATTTGAAATTATTTTCAGTTAATGATCCATTGTTTTGAACCTCGTAACGATTCTGACTATAACCTCCGTTAACTCCAGTTGTTATTTGCAAGTCTCTCCACAAAAAATGCGTCATGCGTCGATAACCACCTTTTGCCGATGGCGCTGCCAGACTGAGCTGGCACATTAACAAATATTTTTCATGTTTTAATTTTTTTTGGGGGGTGGAAATGGTTTGCTTTTCCCCGCAGAACCCTCCAATAACGACATCTCTTTAAATTCATGGTCCCAATCCACCAATCACGGCTAGCATTTTGCGCAAGATTCCCCGCGTTTTTGTGTGAACCATATACTAGTTCGGAAACTCCATCATGCTAGGTGTATTTTTAATCGAAAGGTTTTTGTGAAATTGTACTGGTCCTGAGTAATCTTTTGCGTATCCTGCACAATCGTCTTCCTGATCTAATAATTTTGAATGCCAGAGTCTTTAGTCTTAAGTCTTTTTATTACGCATGCACAGTAATGAACAGTACACAGAACACTGTTACTGTTCACAGAATGAACAGTATGTTCCTCAAAATTATTTTCTGGCATAGCATGGCTCAAGTTTATCGCACTCAAATTACCTGTTAATATTGTCAAGTATTCATTTTAACTTTAGTACGTGTTCTTGCTATGAATTGGTACGTCGAAAACAAAGTATTTATCTTAATTTCTCCACATACCCCAAACTAAAATACTGCGACGTATATCGTCATTTCAAATCTTGCCTACCAGAATTGGGCAATCGAGAATTTCAATATATTGCCTCATTTCTTATCTAATTTCTCAACTTTACGAAACAGTTGAAGTTCATCATGTGATAAATTGCGAAGAAATTCACTCAACATTTCTTTATTGGAACACTGTCAAAAGTTAAAATGTACTACC
>JACJUY010000320.1:87550-105793 GCA_014220935.1 Platorchestia sp. MABIK
TGTCCCTGATCTCGTGTATATATACTTTTGTTGTACAAACTTGATATCTAGTCATTTAAAAAATATATATTTTTGTGCTGTGATTTCAACTTCCATTCTAGTCTCGTATAGCTTAAGAATTAGATTTGCATTTTACCAATGTGACTGATCAATTTTCTCTATATTTTTAGCCTGATGATGATGTTTGAACATCGAAACGTTGCGTTTTATAGACTTCATAGGCAGTACATTTTAAATTTTGACAGTGTTCCAATAAAAAAATGTTGAGTGAATTTCTTCGCAATTTATCACATGATGAACTTCAACTATATTGCCTCATTTCAATATACGACCTCATCAGAATTGGACAGTCGAGAATTTCAACATGTTACCTCAGTTCAATATATTACATCGTAATTGGACAGTCAAGAATCCAGGTTAATATAGAGCTTTCTTATTTGTCAGGTAAAAAGGATAGTTCGGAGCTGCAAGCGTGGAGGCAGTCTGTGCTACGAAGTGGAGTGGATGCTCAGCACTGACGCACGTCCCCTCGTCTCGGCCGCTCGAGGCCAACTGAAGTCGCTGGATGAGGGTACCTCCTCTGCCAGTTCATCTCTTGTTACTATTGAGCCGCAGAATCTGGTAGCTCTCTCTGCCCCTGCTGCGGTCAGCGCATTTGAGGAACTCAAGCTACAGAAAAAAGGTGAACTTTTTGACTTGAGCCTCCCAGGGAGACAATGTGAGGGCCCGAGCTAATGGTCAGGTAGGCTTTCTTTTTGTTAAAATAACATAGGTTTTTATTTTGTTACGGACCAACTTTGTTTCGGTTCACTGCTGTCCTGTTTTTTCAACACTTACTACTTTCTTCTTCAACTTCGATCTTGTTTCATGAACTTCTTTCTATGCTCTTTCTGCATAGATTCCACGTTTCCTTAACTCCATACTAAATGGTGCCTTCTTCCTTCCTCTCTTTGGATCTCATTTGTTGAGGATAGGGAGGCTTAAACTAACTAATAATCTAATCTAATCTTTTAACCTGAGCGTATTGCTTTTGTTTATGAAGCTAGCTGCTGTCAAACGTTAAAAGACGAAGGAACATGAATTCCTAGTAGTCCGGGTAGCAAAATTTTTTTTCATTGCATGAAGTTTTTCATTGAGCGTTTTGTCCAAATAATATTCACTGCACTGCTCGTGCGTTCGATAACACTCAAGAATTTAGTTTTTATCTGTGGAAAGTACTTTGCAGTTCAAACTGAACGAGTATTAGAGTGGTATAATTCTGTGTCTGTGTGCGCTACTCATTATACATGAGTATAAATGTATCTATGGTTACTTAATGGGTACCAGTGTACACTAATTGTGTAGTGCGTTGGTGTTTACTGCATCAACTCTTTCACTAAACATACTAGTTGAGCTCTGATTTCACTACACTTAAGAACTAATAACGTTGGCCTATGTCAATGGTTGTGCGTCACTGATGTTCAAATTAGATTCCTTTTGGATTGTTATCATTATTTTTAATTTTCTTGTCGTATTCAAGATAATTTATTCCTGTAGGAACATTTTAATATTCCTGAGAATGTTGAATATATTTTTCACACACTTAAATTTTTCGTGTATATGCAAGTAAAATATTGATGAATAATTGTTTTATTTGTGTGCGGTAGTATTTGCAGGATCTCATACTATGTAACCTGCTAAAATTGAGCTCTATCAACTATATTATATTTCAGCGAGTGTGATCCGTCAAAGAAACTTTAAGCTTTGCCATACAAGGGAACCGAAATGAGAGAATTCCTATCCTAATTTTCAAATTTCTCTTTATAAACGTAACCTGCTCATGAATAAAATCCTTGTTTGTTGTTTCACAGCTAAAGGCAGCAAAAAGAAGACAGAGGCACCACCCAAACCACGCACGACAGTTGCCAGAAAAAAAGGGTCCCGATGCACATCTACATCAGGTGGTTCTGGTACTCAATTGAAGCTGACCGCCACGTCGTCCAACACGCTGGCGTTGGGTAAGAGTCCAAGCCTAGTCAACGCAGAACGGAGAACGGCTTCACGCTCTAAAAACGGCGGAAAAGACAGCGTCTCGGTGATGGAAGTCGATGGGAAAGAAAATGTGTCGTCTGAGGTTGGTTTGAAATCGTCCTTCATTGATGATCCAAGTTTTGTCAACGGAGTGATAGTTGATGTTCGTAACCCACGTCATGATGCTCGAGGGGAAAAAGGTTCATCTCATGTATCGTCATCGGGATGGAGGAGCAGTGGGGACTCGAACAATGCCTCAAAGTTCTATTTGACACCCGGTCGCTTGTACCCCAGCACTTCGAGCTGCAACTTCGACCTCTCTGTATTCGAGGAATCAGACGAGGACGACGAAAAAGATATATCGCTTGTTGTTGATAGGTTCATTAAGCTCAATGTTGAGGAGCGGAAAAACTTGTATAGGTCTGACAAATCCAATTGCTACGGAAAATTATCAGAAAATCCCAGCTCTACCTTTTCCATTCCAGAAACAGTGTCTGGATCTTCTGCTGGTGAAGGTTGTAGAAAATCTAACGCTGATGATTGTAAAAAAAATACTGAAGTTGAAAACTCTAAAGAAGAGCATTGGTTTAGTGAGGACACTTCCTTCAATTTGAGCCCTGGAGTCCAAGCTCCGCATTCTTGTTTAGCAAATCCTGTACGAAGAATGCCTGTTGCATCGAAGCCTTCGAGTTCAGAAAATTTGGAAACCAAACTGCAGTTTCGCTCAGAATCAACACTTCCAAAGCTGACCAATTCCCGATCAAATGGTCTGGAAGTCCAGCCTGAACCCCTTAATTCAGGCCTGGACTGCTCAGACGATGGTTATGGGATCAGAGGTTCTCTGTATGACCGAGCTAACTTTCAACTCAAGCATAAGGCGAAGAGGGTACAACATGGTGCAGATCGAGTAAAAGATTGTGTCCCATCATTAGAAAGCGATCAGAACTCCTTGGGCTCTACAAGTGGTGACGAGGGACCTGGAAAACAAGTTTTTGAACAGCGCTGTTCCTCCAATCGCCACAGCCCGTCAGAACTAAAGGAAGACGGTAAGGTGTCCACATCTGCTAATGAAAATAGTGACGAGTTGGAAAAGTCAGTGTGTTCCGGTGCGAGGGAATCCGTCAATGTTGTGGGCATCGAAAAGCTTTCAACTGAAAAGAATGATGATGTCTTGAGAAGATGTACAGGGAGCTGTGACACACGACCTGGGAGTAACTCGGTGGTTTTTGACATGAGCGGTTTAGAAGGCATAACTCAGAATGATTTGCATAACAATTCTTCGCTGGTGTTACCAGATACCAACCGACGCATTTCTTACTTTGGTTTCAGTAATCCAGAGCTGAAATTTTCTTCATCTGTAGATTTATTTGAAGACTCTCTCAGTAACCATTCTGACACCGTTGACATAGATCTTATAGGGAATAATTCACTTACAAAATTGGCGCTACCAGGCGTGACGGAAGAGAAAAATGTGACAGCGAAAAATGAAGTAAACGACCAGGCTGAAAAGAGCTCACCTATGAATGGTAGTTTCACTATTGAAGGTGAATTAGGGGCTTTCAATGAGCTCCATTATGAACAATACGAGGCCAAACCACTAAGTAATCTGCCCAACCAGCATTCTACTCCTAAATTATCTGTATTTTCGGACTCAAATCAATCACTGGATAATATTACAAGGACTCGAGGAAAACACATTTCGTATCCTGAAAAACAGGCACCTATGCCCAGCGTTTGCTTTGACCTCGTCAACAGCCGTTGGCTTGATTCAGACAGCTTCTTGAGCAGTCCTGGTGTATCGAATCCCACACGAAAACTTTCAGAAGAGTCTCATGACACCGAGAGGTGTGTACAAAAAAATAACAGTTGTGGCAATTTTAACAAGAACAGTTCTGGGTTTTCAAACTTTCAAAAGTTTTTGCCGGAAGATTCTAATTCTAATACAACCGTGTCCAAGTCATGTTTAGGCAATGAGTTTTCTAACAATAGCTGCCATGCAAACATCGTTCTGAGCCACTCTAAAATATCAAACCCTGTAGCCCTCGAGTCGTCGGAGTTTTACGAGGAGAACAAGAAAGGTGTGCAAGGCACGAGTGGCTACAACAACAGCAATTATGTACTGGCAGCGCATCAAAAGTCCTTGACTGAAAATACGTTGTCTGATGTAAATGTGCATGAATGCGTTGTTGAGAAAGCCTCGCTTATGCAGACAACAAATGATGTCAGTGCAAACCCACCATCTGCAGTTTCTTTTGAACGTGAGGTGCCTGATCTGCAAGACGCCTCGCCCTGTGAACAAAGTGTCATCCACCGTGGTATCTCTCTCAGAAACACAACTCTATCGCCTCGAACTTCTGCAAGCGAAACGATCGTTTTAGATGAAAGCATTGGAAATTCTTGTTCACCATCTACCTCTGCTATCCATTCTAGGGAAGTTCATGTAGCTGAAACTCCTGAAGACGAGGGTTTGATGATGTCAAGAGCGTGTGCCTCTGCGCCGTCATCGTTACCAAAGGAGACTGTACCTCCCTCCCATGGTGTTGTGCCAAGATCGCCATCTCCGCAACAGAGCGCACAGGATTCGTTCTCTGTGTCGCCGCTGTTGGTCAAAGCGTCTTTGGCTGACAGGTTAAAGCTCAAGTATGGAGAGAAACTTGTAGATTGTATTTCACGTAGGAGGCGATACTAAATTCAGTTCCGCATGAGTTATAATTTCAAAGAAATGAAACCCCACGTTCAGTTGCGTAGAAATGAACCCCCGTCGATGGCGTTATTGAATTGAGTTGTGCAAGAGTTTTAGTTTGGAGAAATGAAAAGTCAATTTTATTTTTACGTCACTTATTATTTTCTCTTATTTAGAATCAGATAAAAATTTAGAATTGTGTTTTATTAAGCTTGAAAATCTATTTTCTAAAATTTAAATTTGCGTTGTAAACATTTGAAACGCGTCTGTAAGCGATTAGAAGTTGGGTAGAATTTTATACGAGGCTTTTTGTACTCCGTTATAATTCTTTTTAATCCCTCAGGGGGAGACAACTATTGTATTCTATGGGAATTAGCGCTCCCAGGGGAAAATGAGTGAGGGCCCGAGCTGAGAGCCGAGGTAGGCCTTCTTTTTGTTGAAATAGGATATTTTTTGCTATGTTAAGGACCACTTTTTCGGTTCACTGCTGTCCTGTTTTTCAGCACCTACTACTTTCTTCTTCAACTTTTATCTTGTTTCATGAACTTCTTTCCCAACTCACTGTTTCTATGCTCCTTCTGCATAGATTCCGCATTCCCTAATATCCACACTAAATGGTGCCTTCTTCCTTCCTCTCTTCGATACGCCCTTTTTTATAGAAGTTAGGGTGGCTTAAACTAACCTATAATCTATTATTCTCTTTAAATATATTTTGAAAATTTGGAAACCTCTATTGGATTTACAGATTCAGTTGACGTCCATGTTCTCTGCATGTGTGAAATCACTCATTACTGTATCTCTGTGATAACCCTTACTTGCCGTCGGGGGTATAACTATTGTATTTATGGGATTAAGTGCTCCTAAAGAGAAAGTGTGAGGTCACGAGCTGAAAATGAGGTTAGCCTTCTTTTTGTTAAAATAGACTTTTTTGTGGACCCCCTTTTCCACTCCTGTCTTGTTTTTTAGCACCTTCTGATTCCTTTTCAACTTTTAGCTTTTTTCGTTAATTTACGTCCTAACCCACTTTCAATGCGCAGAGGATCTTGTGTGGGAACACATCTAGTGAATATGTTCCGCGTTTTTAACCCTACACTAAATCGTGCATTCGTCCTTCCGCTATTTGGAACACCTTTGTTGTAGTTAGGGAGGCTTAAACTGATTTATATAATTTATTTAGAGAGCATTTATAATGCAGTCCAATCAAATTGATTTCGTGTTTATAATAAAGTATTGCCTCGCTATTGATGAAATATTTGTGTCTAGTTTGAAATGCTGTTAATATTTTGAGAATAATCGGACTCCCAGTTTCCCATTGATTGCGAAGTTGCCGCTGTGTTGCGGTCAACCATGGCTACCCACCTGCAGTAAACGATCTCGTGTTTCATAAGTTGTCTTTGAGCTATTGAATAGATACCGTTGTATTGCGTGTTTTGCAACTCAGGTCTATTTAAAGCTTTTCTCCTTTGTTCTAATACCAAGTGATCGGTTCTGAATTGAGTCCTCACTTTTACTTTCCCCGTGCCAGAGAGCAAGGAAAATGCGGGGGGAAGGATACTTTTGATTTTATCTTTTATGTATTCAATTCGTATGTTTCTAGAATTCATGTATTATGTGAAGTCGGTGTTTCCACTTCGGTGAGGCGGTGAGGTAGCAATCGCGTGAAAACTAGCGTTTTATTAATTTGGTTTTCAATGTCTTATAACGAAAGCCAGATCGCAATGTCGGTCGCCTCTGGTCGAGCTGGTGCTCAATTATACACGTAGACGAATCAGAAATTATTTTGCGTGGACTTTTCTAACCCAAGGAAAAAGCCCGTCATAACGCTGGGCTTCGATCTCACTCCTCAGCACGGGATGCGAGCTCAATCACTACTACGCCACGAATCCCGCCGCCGTATTTGAAATATTTGAGTGCAAATATTTTCCATTAAGTTTGAAATATATAACTTACAAATTAAATATATTTCTTTACCTTCGCCTTCAACTGCACAAATGGTTGCCCAGTCATTCTTTTTTGACCCCATGCAGACTAGCTGTAGAGGCTTCTCTAGTTTCGTTTGCAAAACGCTCGAGTCGTGAAGTGATGCGTCACAGTTCTCTCGCAGGCGGCCTATGTACACTACAAAAACTCCCTTGCTAGTGAAAGCTGCGCGTATCCAACGCCTGTAGCGCGAGGTATACAAAAATGCAAAAAATGTCAAGATGTAGCCAGCTCAATATGTGTGAATTTGTCTGAAAAAAAAACATTTCCAATAAAAAATGTTACGCTCGCGCGCCAGATGACGCCATATAACCTGAACAATGAGGCCGACTTTGATGCTTTTAGAAACTAAAGACAAGTTTTATTTTGTAGTGAGTGTGCGCTTAATCTGAGCCTCCGCGGTTGCTCAAGAAGATATAGTTTGCCTTCAAATATTCATGTGTTCATAGTTGTAACAGTCAACCAGTGAATCTCGATACTGATGTTGAAATTCGTTTTTTCAGTGATGCTGTAGAGAAAAAGTACGCAACATCAACAGATGCACTGCAAAGTAAAATGGGATTGAGAGGAGGAAAAAAGGTTAATTAGCTAAATTTTGTTTTTCATTAGTTTCAGAGTATAATCAATGGGAAGCATAACATAATTTAAGGAAGCAGCTTCTTTTTTTCTCTCGTTTTCCCTGAATAGAGAAGACGGCTAATTGAAGCAATATGGCTGGTCAACATTTTGATGGTCGGGGGTACAATACAATATCTGACGGCCTGGGGTTCAGAAGAACTTTTTGATGGTCGGGTTCTTCACGAAATCTTCACGGTCTGGGTTCAATGATAAATTGTGGCGGTCTGGGACCCCAGCTGGAGCGTGAGTGGAGTGCGGTCCCTAGAGCAGAGCTGAGAAGCTGCCCCAGCTGTGGAGTAGTGCACCTGCCCTGAATGGTGTGCAGCGTTTGCGGGCAATGATTTGGCTGAGCTAAATTCAGGTAAAATTTTGAGACTAGACTTGCTCAAGATGAGCTCAACTCATTGAGGTAAATGGTTGGTATAATATTACTTGGTTAGGAAAATAGCTGTTCTGTGAAATACATTTTCACAGCCAAAAATGCCCAATTGAAAATGCCGTTTTGATGAAATCAATTTACTTGGCCGAATAATGCAAGATAGAGTTTGCGTTCATGAGTGAACATATTTCCTATCACGTATAATTGAAGGTTTCAGAAGCTCATTCATTGCATTAAGGCATTAAAGATCGAAATTGCGTAGCCAAACTCAAATTGAAGAATAAGAGGCGCTTGTACAGCATGGAAGGGAGGGCGTTAGTTTCGAGACATGCCAAGCTCGGTCCCCGAGCGATCCTCATAGGAGGAACGTCCCTTTAGACCTCGTCTCGCGACGACATAAGTCAGGGGCCCCTCCCACGTCAGCGCGTCTGCGGGAAGCTCCTCCTAGCGCTTGGCCATTACAGTGCACTGACTGGAGAATTGTTGCGTGGTGTTAAGGGATGTTTACGTGCGCCCAGTTTGTCACCATTTTTTTAGGTATCTACAAGAATTTCTTCAGTGCAAAAATTTGAGAAGTTTGGAAAATTGAAGAAGTGAATAAAGGGGCTTACGCGTTTTTTATTTACTCAACGTTGAATTAAATTTTGTTCAACGTTTAGCATAGCGGCGAAAGCGAGCTGAGTGGCACATTCTTGGGTTGCTACCAAGTCCCGTGTCTTCAGACACGTCATTGTAAGCACCAGAGTAGAAATGAAATGTTAATAGCAGTCTTGGCTGCTATTAATCACCTATAAGCACCGGTAACATTTTCATTGACTTCCATTTCACACATGTGTTGTAGAAGTTATTCTTCAGCTTCCCAACCTAAGGAAAATGAGGTAAGCTCCAGATTTAATTAATGGAAGAGTTCCCATTTTAATCTCTTTCACCCTTTTTCTGTTTCTTTAATCACCAGAGGAGCTGCCATATTCTGGTGAAAATACCACGGCTGCCGGACAGGTATCGATCGTGAGTCTTTCTCATCCGAAGTCTGATGCTTGACCCTCGCTCCATGAAAACAAACCTCGGCATCTTAGGATACTTTATTTCCAATCAAGCCTGATACATATGATCATGTGCATTGGTTTTTCAAATGCCTTATAACTAACACTATATATAGGACACCATGACGGTTTCCCTCGTAAAGCCGGTACCCATTTCCGACACCTGGGTTGAGTGGGGTATTGTGCTTGAGCTTTCCCTTATACCCAACGGGGAAAATCGCCGCGCCAGCGCCGGGATACGAACCCTCCACTTCTACATGGAAGGGCCATCGCCCTTAACCACTGTGCCACAGCAAGCTGAAGGAGATAACGTGAGGCTGCACGCTGCTTCAGGCAAAATTGATCTCCATGTGTCGGCCGTACACGCGTTAATGGGGTTTCATTACTGAATTTTTTGTTCATTCACGGTTTTTACTCTTGGTGAATTCATTTTGAAACTAAATGTTTCTCAAACTGTTTTGTCGGAACGGCTGTCCGTTGGTTGACAGGACAACCGTCCTAGACTTTAAAGTACCACCATCCTGGAGCTGAAAGGACTACCGTCCCGGGTTACACGGGCCAGATGTCCCAAAATGACCCTGAGGTCAAGCAAATGCAGAATCGTAGTCTTTCACGCGTCAGCTTTACGCAGTCTGTGATCCAACCCCAGGCAAACCAACCACGCAACGTAACCAAGCCAACACAAGTTCGACAACGTAACCTGGATGCAATGTAACTTGGACAATACAAGTTAGACACAAAATAACCTAGACGCTTGCTCCTTGCGCGTCAGCATCGGGAAAAACAGGAAATGTTGCTCATCGATCATTGGGGCTGAGAAACCTGTTATTTTCATATTTCTCAGTTGTTTTCCTATTTCCAAATTTTTTCCCATTGCTTAGTTGTTTTCATATTTCTCACTTAGTGTTTTCAAATTTCTCAGCTGTTTTCATATTTCTGAATTGTTTTCATATTTCTCAGTTGTTTTCCTATTTTTCAATTTTTTCCTTTTTTCAGTTGTTTTCATATTTCTCAGTTTTTTCGTTTTTCTTAGTTGTTTTCATATATCTCAATTGTTTCCATATTTCTCAGGTGTTTTCATATTTCTCAATTGGTTTCCTATTTCTAAGTTGTTTCATATTTCTCAGTTGATTTCCACGTTTGTCAGCTGTTTCCCATGTTTTTTTCAGTTGTATTGATTTTTTCATTAGGTCTCTGTATTGATCTGTTCTTAACCATGTTTTTGTTTTTTGTTCGTGTGCATTAGTTTACCGCTTTATTGAGTTGATTCCTTTGCTGCTTCTACACACTTCAGCCGAGTTCCGTGTTTCTCCATTATTTTCCTGACCACTCAATGCCAGAATCAGACAGCACGACCTGCTGTTGCGTTAACCTTTCGCTCGTTAACCTTATCCGTCAGTACATGCCACATATGGCAGTTATCGCTGCGGCGGGTGTGGCTCACATCCACCGCCATGTGCTGCGGTGACGGTGGTGGATCAGTCAGTGGAGGAAGAGGTCTGCGCATGCGCTGCTCTTGTTAAAGAGGAAGTCTATTCAATAGTATTTTCCTTTTTGGTAATTTCGTGATTCGAATTCATAAAATTGAATCCACGCACAGAAAATTTCATCTACGAAGAAAAAATTACTTTTATCGAGAGAAAATTGTGTCTATGGAGAGAACATTGCGTCTACGGAGAGAAAGTTGCGTCTATGGAGTTAAAGTCATTTCAGTAAAAAGCTGTATTTTCATAAAAGTTTCTATTCTCACGCAAAATTTTTTTACTTTTTACACAAGTGAGCGGATGCCAGGTTTTTACATCATTTGAATGGCATTTAATGATACCAAGCAGATTCCTATTTTAAAAACATAAGAGAAATTATACTCGCAAAAAAATATATGTATGCATTTATTTGTAAATTTTTGGAGACACCTGGTGTTTTATTTTATAGTGCTCAAAATATATATATTACGAGCGTTATTAGGATGGTGTATTTATTTGGTGACCGCGTCTTGAAGATAAATGTAGGGAAATTCATGAAGCAGTGAAACTTGTGTCATAGAGACGCCACATACTTTCAGCATTCCATGTATTGATAGTCATGATACTTAGTCTTATCAAATGAGTATGTGCTGTTTAGTTGCTTCAAATAACAACAGGACCACACTTATAAACATTATAATGCCCATGTCAGAGGTTAAAGCAGCTGAGAGCCGACAAATGAAATATATACTCTCTTAATTTGCTTCAAGTTATGCAAAAATAGGAAACGCTTTAACACTTTGACTGCGACGTGCGCCACCGGTGAAACACGGAGATAATTTTCATAATGCTGCTGACCGACCAGTAATCTCAAACTCAATTTTCATAAGTACTTAATCAAAGCTAAATGAAGGCCCGATCCAGTTCATGTTTGGTATTTTCTAAATAGTTTACTACAATTGACTTTAAATTTGAGTTTGGCATTGCACTTAACATTTCGCAGCCGCAGTAAAAGTGTTAAAAGCAGTTGCAGCATCCCTGAGAAGCTCTGTTCAAAATGCAGTAAATGTTGCCTTCAGAATGCTTGAACAGTCGTGGAATATTTCATGCACATGGACTTATAACTCGACTTTCTCCGTTGTAGACTAGAGTAATGAAGTGTTGTAGAGCACCTATGTGTGAAAGCTATTTAACGCAGCGTATTTTCTAACAACACTTTTTGTTTTCCTCGCGGCATCTTGCGGTGATTACAACAGCGCACAAATAGTAAATGAAGCTCTTTAGTGTGTTGCATCGATTGCACCATGGCAGAAAATGATGCATCACCCTCTCTGTTCTGTCTTCATAGTTCTAATGTTCTTATTCGGACTTTCATGCTTTGTCTTCTGAGTTCTTGTTTTACTGCATTTTCTTCGGTGTTCTGATAATACTGTTCTGCTCTTATTGTTTTATCTTTGTCTTTCTTTCTTCGCAGTTCTTTCTTTACTTCTCTTTCTTTACCTTTTTTTCTTTACTGTTCTGTCTATACACTGTTTTCTTGGTAGTTCTGTCTATACACTGTTTTCTTGGCAGTTCTGTCTATACACTCTTTTCTTGGCAGTTCTGTCTATACACGGTTTTCTTGGCAGTTCTGTCTATACACTGTTTTCTTGGCAGTTCTGTTTATACACTTTTTTCTTGGCAGTTCTGTGTATACACTGTTTTCTTGGCAGTTCTGTCTATACACTGTTTTCTTGGCAGTTCTGTCTATACACTGTTTTCTTGGCAGTTCTGTTTATACACTGTTTTCTTGGCAGTTCTGTCTATACACTGTTTTCTTGGCAGTTCTGCCTATACACTGTTTTCTTGGCAGTTCTGCCCATATACCTTTTTCTTAGCAATTCTGTTTCTACACCTCATTCTTGGCTATTCTAACTTTACTGTCCTATTTAATTTTTTTTTTTTTGCTTCTATGTCTCTTCTGTTTTGCTTTTAATTTCTTGGCTGTTTTTTCTTCTCCATTTTACCTTCGGGGGGGCTTTCATGTTGTTTTGTCTTCAATGTTTTACCTTCACTATTCTATTATGACTGAGATAAAAATCCTTGTAGTGCATGAATACACAAATGAAATTACCATTATCTGCGTCTGGGAGCTCTCGAAGAAAGCTTCAGAAATCACAGTGAAAAACAAGTCGGAGTTGTGAACAGATTTTCCTGAATCTCACTTCAGGACCTGATAAGGTAGAGATAAGCGCAGCTTTCTTCATGACTTACGACAGGTGATAACTTACGACATGTGATAACTTACGACATGGGATACGACATGACCTGATGACCTATCTGGACTAGCCGGTCTCTCCCAGCTACCCTGTCAGAGGGCGGTATTCCCTTCTTATCATCCTATCCTAAGGACTTGCCCTCTCTAGCTATCCTGCCACAAGGACTTACCCTCTCTAATTATCCTATCCAATGGACTTGCCCTCTCTAGTTATCCAGTCGCAGGAGTTTACCTTCTCTAATTATCCTATCCGAAGGACTTGCCCTCTTTGGTTATCCTGTCGCAAGGGCTTGCCCTCTCTAACTATCCTATCCAAAGGACTTGCCCTCTCTAGTTATCCAGTCGCAGGAGCTTGCCCTCTTTAATTACCCTGTCAGAGAAGGCTTCCATTTCCAGCCATGCTGTGACGGCGGCTTGTCCCTGCAAGTTATCCCATCGCCCAGGCGTAGGCATTACCCTCTAGTTATCTCACAGTAAGGGGTTTGCTGGCCTATATTCCCAGTTGTCAAAAATGCAATCCGTTGGTCACTGACTTTTCTACATAAATCTAGATTACTTAGTAACATTTGCAGTAGAATAGGCTTATGAACCTACTTGTAATATTTAATGATTATAAGTTAGTTTCAGTCTCCCTTACCGCAAGAAAGATATCCAGAGAGAGGAAGGACGAAGGTACCATATAGTATGGAGTTAAGGGAACGCAGAATTCAAGCTCAAGGTGTGTTCGCGCACAGGATCCCCTGAGCATAGAAACAGTAAGTTGAGAAGAAAAGTAAGGAAACTAGATAAAATTTGACGAAGAAAGTCAGAGGTGCTGAAAAACAGGAAAGCAGTGAACCGAAAAATTATGCCACAAAACAAATTAATTCTGATGTGCGCTTCCATCCCTCCAAAATGCATCTTAATAAACATCAACGCATTTTCATTCACAACTGTTGCATGTTATCATGAATACGTCCACTATGCAGTATAATACACAGTTGTTGCTTGGTCGGTGTGTTTGGGGAGCTCATAAGGATGTTTAATGACCGTATCTGTGATACGAGTTTCACCAGTGCTCAAGTACCAGAATATTTTAATCGCGAGGACTGTTAGGATGGAAATATTTGTTTGTCAGTCACGTCCATGAGATTTATTCAAAGGAAATATCGAATTCCACCATTTTTTGACGGGCAGTGAACGCTAGTTGCATTGTTAATACAGGGTGGGGCAAATCAAATGCCCGAGTTTTGAAAGATATCGCCTTCAACAGTGCGTCGCTACAGATGGCCTTCACCTTCCTGATGCCATCTTCAAAAAGTGAACACACAATTACGGCATTGTATACTGATTCTCATGAAACAACAAATAATCATGTAAGTACTGTTTTACTTTTCCTGATAATAACCTTTCAAAATGTGGTCATTCAATTTGCCCTACCCTGTATTTAATGCTGGTAGATACATTTTCCTGGCCATGTTGTTCGTAAGCTGTGCGACACTTCCGTCTCCTCGCAGCAGCAATCTATGTAGCGGGTGGAGAATGTTCATTCTCGACATCTTATTTTCTCTACCCAAGTGAGACCTAATTACTTGAGTTATAAATCTCTGGATTTTTCACCATTTTATTCATCTGAATAGGTTACTCTAATTATTTTCTCAGCAACGGAATGATCACTTAGATTCTTAAAAAACATCGCAAAAGACGTATATATTTTTCTGAAAAAGTTTGAATAAATTTAACGCACGTTAAATTTTTCCTTCGTAATATTCTACACAAATTTTTATCTCTTTTTCAGTGGAATGTATATATATTTTTCCGTATTTCAGAATTTTTACAAAACAATACGTTAAAATACGATATAGAAATAGAGGCTTCCGGCGCCGAGCTCTTCTACCTTAATTACATGAAGCTTGCCAGGCATGAATCGCTTTCTGCAGCACTTCGGCTATTTTGAAGACGCTTTAGATTAGTTTACATTTGATCTCATCTCTGAACCTGACAGTTACGCTCTACCAGCATCTAGTTTCAACCGGCACTTACTGGCTCAAAGTTCAGGACATAGAGAAGTGAGCACAGTCCGTGTAAGTACTGGTGCTTGCAGCGATGGAATTAGCGTCTCGTACTTGTTACACCAAGTTGGCAATCTTAAAACTTATTCCCAATAATGTAGGCTACGTGCAATGACAAAGTGTGGCCAAAGTCTGACTGCAACGTGCGCCACCGGTGGCTACGGAGGGATTTTCACAATGCTGCTGACCGACCAGCAGTCACAAACTCAATTTTTATGGTACATAAAGCTAATTATTATTATATTCCTGGTTTTACCACCGCAGTCGCACAAGCGTTGATTTCAGCAGTGATTCTCAGTTAGATAGGTTTGTTGCGTTAGGTTTTAGGTTGTCATTTCCGTACAGGGACGAGTTGGTTCTTTAGCAGCTATTCCTCTGCACAGGCAAGTTTGAAGTCGCTTGATGGTCGGGCCAGGCCTTTGGGGTGTCAGCTGTGCATCCATTCACAGCCGGGCGCCTCACTTACGCTGAAACCCTTTCAGGCTACAACGTGGGCTGCGCTCGGCTGTTCTGCTCAAATTGAACGGCATCCAGCATCAAGATCAATCGCCACGGTCCTCCAGAGGGTGCTTTCGGTCATTTTCAGATGTAGTTGTGTAAGTTTATTTGTCTAGTGAAGTTATACAAAGGTCCCCCAAACATCACATGATCGCCATCTCCACAGTAACCCCTCAAGGCATCCGGAGGACGTCCGCCAAAGCTAAATGAAGGCACGATCCAGTTAATTTTTCCCATTTCAGAATTGCTTACAACAGTTGACCTTAAATTTGAGTTGAATATTATACGTCAGTTTAACGAATTTTGGTCAATGTGTTACTAAGTGTGGTGCCTGACGCAGTTTGGGACAGTTCACCATACGCCGATGTGGTGAAGTGTTAAGACTGTATCAGACACCCTCAGGGACAGGAATTCACGCTTTACGTTGTAAAGAATCTCAAATGGAAGATTTAGTTTTATTGTTTAGATTTATTTTACCATAGTCGAGCAGGGAGCTTCTGAATATTTGTAAATTGACGCTGTAAATAAACTGTAATAAACGCGATATGCAGGACTCCTGTGCTGATACACTGGCTCAATCTCTCATTTTATCAGCCACATTCTTTCACTTTGAGCCGATAAGAACATTATAAAAGCGTATCAGGGATACGCAACACCCTTATCTTTAAAAGTCTCACATGAAGCTGACTCAACTTAGCTGGATTTATGATTGGATTTATGATATGTAGGGCTTGAAAGAGTTGTCTCAACAAACTTCCTCTAGATTTCAGTTGCAATGAGCTCTTTAAACTTTTTTCAACGCCGAAGATACAGAACAGCATTCCTTAAATAAGTGAAAGGTAAAAATATACTGTAATAATAAAAAAAGTGGTACTGTAATAATAAAAACATGTGTATAACAACAAGTACGCGTGTCAGTTACAGTTTGTGAACATTTAATGAATAAGTCTGTAGCATAGATACACGATTTGATTTTTTAGTTTCCGTACACTGGTATAATCGGATACTTATGTTCCGTACATTGGTATAATTGGAAACTTACAGAGCTCGCTACACGAGTATAAAAGGGTACTTACGCTCCGTACACGGGTATAGTAGGAAATTTAGGTCACGTATCCCTTCTATTCATTTAAAACAATGAATGATTCACATCGTTATCTGAAAATACATCCCCTCTTGTTCGGCTAGCCAATAGAAAGGCTTTGTTTCAAACAAACTTTATGACGTCACCATTGCGACAAGTCGTTAGGCCAACAGTGGTGCCAGATTTGGGGCTAGCAGTGTTGTAAGATGCAATATGAGCTCTGCTATTGATTCGTTGCCATGACGTCAACATTGCCACACGGTCGACGAATAAAAAGACTGGTTTGACCCTACCTTGTTTCTTCTACCGTGGCGTACATCCGCATATTGTGAGAAAATGAGCTCTTTGGTGAAGCTGGTGATGACTTGTATTTATTCTGAATAACTGAAGATCTAAGCGGGCTAAGTTACTGACGAGCGTTATCAAAATTCAAGAAACAAAAAATTATTATTTCTCAATTTGTTTATTTTATTGAACATTGGAAAAAGCGTCAAACGAATTAGTTAAATGAATAAATGTGCATTAATTGTAATCGATTGTCCTACCTATGGGGAATATATATATAAATTTCGCATTCATTTTTAGAAATTGGTTGAATAATAAGTTTTTGATCTCTGGAATTTATTGATTTCATGATCTCCCCCAACTCTTCCGTATAGGTGAAATTGACGTCATTTTGCGTAGAATCGTTATTTGAAAATTCTCCGTTGGTTTTCTGTTGAGTGTAAATCTGGAGAACTTGCTGGCCACTTTCTCATTCTAAGCCCACAGAACTTCAGTTTTTGGAGATACTCCATAGTTTTACGAGCTGCAAGCGAGGATGCATTCTCTTGCATGTAGATATTATCTTTTTTGAGTGTGACACTCTTCCTCTTTAAACACGGTTCAATGTACTTCTGCAGTTAATCTAAGAGTGCATTTGAAATCCTTTTAATTCCATCTGGGATTTCCCATAGGCCAACTAAGCTTCGTACGATAATTTTAGCCCAAATCCTAATCCCTCCACCTCGTTGTTGTCGCCTGATACCGTGATGGTAATTTTGTCCATTTACCACCCATACTTTGCTCCAGACATCAGGGCCATCAAAACTAGCACGCGTTTTATCGACGTACAAAATTTTCGAAAAGTCGAATAAAACGTTGCACTCTGCCCATAAATTGTTAGGTGATTTTGTCCGTGACTTTTCGTCAGAGGAGGCTTTGACACCGATTTTGCTGCCGATATCGAGTACTTTTTGAAACATTTGTGAAGCCATCGTGGCTAAAAATGTCTCTACTTATCAATGCATGACTCTTTACAGCTTCACACTTCATTTGTATCATAAAAAGTCCTCTGACACACTCTTGTAGGATCACCAGTCAAGTTCTTCACAGTTTGGTGATTTCTGTCAATTATTTTATCTTTCCACAGAGTATTTATACTGTTTACTACTTTAGAGGCATTAATACAGTTTTCAGAATTGTCGGAGTCACATTTACAATCCATTTAAAAAGTTAGAACACCTAGTCAATAATTTTGCTCGGTTTGAGCTTCGTGATTTAAGGAAATATGCATGTATGACGATAGTTTGTTTACAGAGCTCCTTCCTGTACAATTTTTTTCACAGTGTGTGAGTGTGAGAAATATCGACATTCTAAGAAAAAATAATGAATTCATCGCTTTTCTTCTGATACAATTGATTTTGACCCAATGAGAATGAATATATCCTAATTTGACACACATACTAACAAATAAGACTATCAGAGTGACACAAGCACATAGAATAATTTGATTTTAACCTAAAAATTGGTTGTTGATCACATTTTTCTCGAAAGTTCACATGACATTACTCGTTTTTGATTTCTTTAAACTCGCTGAAGCAACAATGGGAATGATAATATGAACTTTTGTAACAACCGTATCCACAATACAGAGTGTAGCAGAAAATGACTCGTTTGACCGAAAACAAAGTGAATATCTGTGGCAACAGTGAATATCTCTGCTCTAGAGTGAATATCTCTGCGCTAGAGTGAACATCTCTGCGCTAGAGTGAATATCTCTGCGCTAGAGTAAACATCTCTGCGCTAGAGTGAATATCTCCGCGCTAGAGTGAATTTCTCTGCTCTAGAGTGAATTTCTCTGCGCTAGAGTGAATTTCTCTGCGCTAGAGTGAATATCTCTGCCCTGAAGTGAATAT
>JACJUY010000320.1:105919-140656 GCA_014220935.1 Platorchestia sp. MABIK
CTAGAGTGAATTTCTCTGCGCTAGAGTGAATTTCTCTGCACTGGAGTGAATTTCTCTGCTCTTGAGTGAATTTCTCTGCGCTAGAGTGAATTTCTCTGCGCTAGAGTGAATTTCTCTGTGCTAGAGTGAATTTCTCCGCGCTTGAGTGAATTTCTCTGCGCTAGAGTGAATTTCTCTGCGCTAGAGTGAATTTCTCTGCGCTTGAGTGAATTTCTCTCTTTTTTTTGTCATCAGTTGGGTTAGTTTCTCTGAAAAGCAAATTCTCTATAGCCTTGAAATTCGTTGGTAAAATAACCTTATTCATGACAAGGGTGAAATAATTAAAAAACAATAAAAACTTTTTCAATAAAAATTTGCTTCACACGTACAGGGAAGAAATAATATTTTACGTGAACTGAACAGAAAGTGTTTACTCTTAATTGATAAGATTATGACGTTGGTAACTTAACACGTTTCCTCCGATAAGTTAAACTGAAGTTCACTGTTCAATTCAAATATAAATTCAATTGTAGTAAGCAATTATGAAAATAGCAAAAATCAACTGGATCGTGCCTTTATTTAGCTTTCATTAAGTATTTATTAAAATTGAGTGACTGAGAGCAGGTCGGTCAGCAGCATTATGAAAATCTCCTTAGTCACCACCCTTTCGTCCCTTCGCAGGAAACGTGTTAATCTAATTCTATTTACGAAAATGCAGATTTTACCAGACCATCATCACCAAATTTGGTAGATGAAATCGATAACATTTTCCATCCTTTCCTGCTGTGCAAATATTTGACCAGTTGAACGTGCGTTTATGTTGAGTGCTCTAGATGTTATGAAATTATGTAGGTAAAGACTTCCGAAAGGCCCCACGCTGAAAGTTAGGTAAGCTTTTATTTTGTTGATGTGAAATGAGTTTTTTTTATGTTGAGGACCATCTTTTTTCGGTTTTCCGCAGTTTTGTTTTTGGCTCCTACTACTTTCTTCCTCAACTAAAATTTTACTGCGTTAACTTATATCCTAAGTTGCTGTTTCTATGCGCTGATTATTTTGTGCTAAAACACACCTTCTGCACACCTTGTGCACAATACAGCGTACGGGACAATTACGAATTCGACCAGGAGAAACGTAAATTTCTTCTTGTGTATTAGGGAAAACTTAAATTACATGCAAGAAAAAAAATTAAATTTAATTTTCCGTACTTTATATGTGTCATAGAAGCAGGTTGTCCAACTTTATCTTGTTTTGTTATTGGAAGCAAGATGCTGAACTTAGCCCTTCTCATTGCTGAAAACGATGCGTGGACGGTGAATAGCGAACAACCAAGCAAGCACACTAACAAGCACACAAATAAATAAGATTATCAGATCTATTACTGGATTTATCACTTTTTCTGTGCGGATACAGTAAAATTTTCGACAAGCACATCTGAAAGTATACAATGAGCGTATCTGTGATACAGGTTCCACTTCCTCACTGATATAAAAATAATATTAAGTCAGTAGTATTTAATTAGGATGAATATTGGTGTTTAATGTCCACATCTGAAAGATTTTCATTAGCAAAATTGAAATGGCAGTGAAGCATGTACGACAGGTACTCTCACCACACCCTTTCAGTCGTTCAGTTAATCAGAATGTGATCCACTTTGCGTAATTTTCTATATAAATTTTTTATTTTAGTGGACTGTTTAACGATAAGAAATGACATAATTTTTGACGGACCTCGAGAGGTAGTTTGCATTTCTATAAAACACTTGGACGTCAATAAAATCTAGACAAGTTAAATAAGTTTTATTGATCCCGTTGTATTTCAGCAAAGCTGATGAAATCTGAATACTCTAAGGCAGCTCTCAGAAGTTTTTCGAAAACTGAGAGAACTCTAAGGTAGTGAAAGTTGCTCACTTTTTCCCTCGTACTTCTTGTACGTTTGTTGTGAAACTTCCAAATGATTGACCAATGTATTGAAATTGTGTAAGCCCATTTGCGTTGCGCTCTATACAGGCATAACAATGTACTGTACTTCCAAATCTCTGATAATCTCGTTGGGCTGCTCTCCTCAGGAAGATACAGCTAATGTTTTGATTGGAAATTGAGATTCCGGGGATGATGTGAGTTCACGGGATGAAGGTTAAGTAGGCCTTCTTTTTTTTAAGTAGAATAGGCTTTTGTTTGTAGCGGTCCTTTTCTTCGGTTCACTGCTATCCTGTTCTTCAGTATCTATCACTTTCTTCTACTTTTACATAGTTTCATGAACTTCTTTCTCAACTTGTTGTTTTTATGAGTAGAAATTTTCGGGTGGAACACATCTTTTGCAGAGATCCAGCATTTAACTCCATTTAAAATAGTGCCTTCCTCCTTCCTCTTTTTCAAACACGCTTGTTGAGGTTAAAGAAGCTTAACTGATCTAATGGATTCTAATTTAATCAGTTAGGTCGCTTGTGCGTTTGTTCGCCGACTTGATCTGGCTGTCACAGTCCACGCTCTGCTTTCACTGAAAATATTGGATAAAATTTAGCGCCGTGCTTCCAGTGGTACATCCGATAGGGGAAAAGTGTCGAAACTTTCTTTAATAACAACAAATGGAACATTAACTTCTTTTTCATATTTCAAATGAATCTAGTCTTTCGTAATGTCGTAAGGAAAATTCCCAATTTTTTTAATGCGGCTTATAATAGTCCCTCATGCTGTATTGTTTGTTGGATGGTTTGTTGCAAATGTTTATTTCACGGAATATTTGTCCCTTTAAGATTTCGTAGAAACAAGTAATGCTATAGAATTTTTTCTCCGTAAAAGAATTATCATCATTTGAAATCCTGTTTAGAATATTAGTTATGCAAACAACTTGACCCAGGTCGAGTGTGGCTATACGGATGGTCTACCGGTGGTTAACGGCTGGTAATTTGTGGTTTACTATGTTTTAACGCACTACGCTTTCCTCCCCACAAAACCAAATTCAGTCGAAACACCAGTTACATTTGTTATCCGCTCGTATCCATGATACGAGGAAAGTATTGGTGCGTGACAGGTCGCGGATTATCCAGTCGTCCCGTCAAAAATATGTTCATCAAGTGTCATTTTAGACAGGGTGGCCTTGGTCTGTCCACATGGACTGTTGAGCGATTGCAGATATCGTAAAATTTTAAATGCTTCGATCAACTTCATTTTAACACGACGGCTGTGTGACTTACTAATGTATTATCTCTGAAATGATTGACAAGATGACATCGGTTAAATCCTAAGATAATTCTCTTTGAACTGTCATGTAAATGTTATCTTCTCTTGAAAACAAGAATTCGTGAAACTACAAAAATATTTAGTTAACATTCACAGGAATACCACACGTTTTTCTTGGGCTTTACCGGACACGGTACGCCATTTCAGCTCGCATAGGAATACCATTAGAACATTTTTGTACATGAACCACTGTTAAAATATTTATCTGACACTTTTTTACTATTATCATGAGGTTGGGTTATCATTTGAAGCCTCGGAACTAAGATAAGGAATCGGCATTCTCTAACACCTTCGACTTGGTCTCCTTTTGCAGTGTTGCTCATTCTCGCAACGGTATCTGGTGTGAGGAAGAACTCTCGGGAAGAAAGATAGATATTCAGCTGAAGTAAAGGCGTTTCACGGTTTTGTGGTCGTACACTTCTGAATAATACATACTTCTGTTTGAGTGCTAGCAAACAAAACGTAAGCTATCTTGAAAATCATGCTTTTTGTTTAATTGAAATGGATTTTTTTGTGTTTTTTATTTGTTGCTGAAAGTGGTAAATGGAAGTTTTTCGGCGTAGTCGAGGTTAATTGGAGAGGGAAAGAGAGGAGCATTGAATTTGGTTTGGTGGACATCACATCTAAATCAGCAGGGCAAATATTCCTTTCTTTAATGTAAAATTGTTCATTTGTTTTACTTTGTAGCAACCATAAACACCTAGTTATTAATTTTATGGATAAGTTTTGATTGTACATACAGTTGGTTAGGTGAGAAAACTGATTTACTTTAACGGATATTTGGACGATCAACAATGTATGAAAACTTTGAAAATTAAGTTAGTTACAGAGTGTTTAGAGATAAAAGCAAGATATTGAACTGTGCAAAATAAAATTAACGTAAATCAATCACCTTACCCAACTTAGCTAAATATGTATTAGGACAATCAGCTTTAATTGAAAATTTAACAAATTAAATTTTAAATGTGGAGAGATACCGAACAAGTTTGGAAATCGTCCGTAATTCTGCAGAGCCCAAATGGTGCACCAAGTATTCGTTTGAGCGCATGTACTTAAAATTATTGTATCCTCTCGTGAATATTTCAACGAAAGAATGTCATTGAGCGTCGAATATTATTGAACATCGAATATTATTAAGCGTAGAATGTTTTGAGCGTCAAATATAATTGAGCGACGGATATTATAGCGCGTCAAATATAATTGAGCGACGGATATTATAGCGCGTCAAATATAATTGAGCGACGGATATTATAGAGCGTCAAATATAATTGAGCGACGGATATTATAGAGCGTCAAATATCATTGAACGTCGAATATCACTGGGTATCGAATACTATTGAGTATCGAATATTATTGAGGTTCGAATGTTATTGCGCATCGAATATCATTGAGTATCGAATATCATTGAGTATCGAATATTATTGAGCATCGAATATCATTGAGTATCGAATATTATTGAGCTTCGAATATCATTGAGCATCGAATATCATTGAGTATCGAATATTATTGAGCATCGAATATCATTGAGCATCGAATATCATTGAGTATCGAATATTATTGAGCATCGAATATCATTGAGTATCGAATATTATTGAGCATCGAATATCATTGAGTATCGAATATTATTGAGTATCGAATATCATTGAGTATCGAATATAATTGAGCATCGAATATCATTGAGTATCGAATATTATTGAGCATCGAATATCATTGAGTATCGAATTTTATTGAGCTTCGAATATCATTGAGCATCGAATATCATTGAGTATTGAATATTATTGAGCATCGAATATCATTGAGTATCGAATTTTATTGAGCGTCGAAAGAATGAGTAAAACTTCTTACAAATTAAATTTCAGTTGTAGTTTCAATAGTAAAGTTTCAGTTGCAATGAGAGACTGTGGTGATGGAAAACAGTGATGTAGAACACAATGACGCAAAGTGAAAATGAAAAAATTTGAAGGCCAAATTGAAAGTTTAATTCTCGTTATGATGTTAATACGAAGTAAAATTTTTTGTCAAATTATACCAAAAATTCTTGAGCAATTATTTTTCCTCGTGTTGAGGTGGTGCACGTACTTTTAATTTCGCATGTTAAGCTGATATCAGGATAAAAATGTTGACGAAAGCTTCGTTATAAAATTAATGATTTCCACTTAAAAAGCTCAAGATTTATTCCTTTTGCATCAATCATGAGTGTTAGTTTTGTGCTATACTCCATGGCAAAAGAAAGAACGGGATTCGTAATGTAAATCAGTAAATCTTTCTCAAAAATGAACAATTATATTCACAAGCACCCCTTCAGTGTGTATCTTGGATACATGTTAGCTCAAATTCGTGTCCAGCTTTCTGTTTTGATTCGGATGTCCTTCCAAAAGCAACATTGACCTGCCAATTACAACGTTGACCGCCCAACGAAAATAAGAATCGTTTGCTCTTTTTCAGTTGAAAATTCAACTTCAGTTGCAAACTATTTCTCAAAAGTAACGTGTTATAGTAATTAAACTTGAATTATATTAATTAAAAAGCTTCTAATGACTCTTGGAAACTGACTAAGGGTCTTCGGGTAATTTTACACTGATAATGATAAATAGAATACTGAGGTATTCAGAGTTCTCAGGAACGTTAGAATAAATTTACAAAAACGCATTTTGAAAATTTAAAATACAGCGACATTATAAACAATCTACTCTGCATTGCCGATACACGGGATGACCTTAGCGTGTAATGCAAAAATCCTTTTATTTCGTTATTAAACATAGTGAGTGTGTGTAATATAGTTTACAGAATTTGGTCTCAAAGTTTGAAGATGAATGTGAAATTATTATCTCAAACAATAGAATAGAATAAAAAATGGCAACAAAAACGAACAAAGTGGCTCGTTCTCGGGTTACTCTCGGGTCCCGTGCCGCCAGGCACCAATCACGCACAGGCAACAACGGAACACACAATTAATTTTCACTCACGAGCATCAGGGCTTTCACGTCAGTACGATATGTGTTTACCCTTTACGCTAAGTGTGGTCCAATTATTTGGCTGCTTCCATCCCATTATTCTAAAGACCACAGCCAAGAATTTATTTATTTTTTTAAGCCATGCTGACGCTATTATCAGACGAGGTATTACCAATGGAGTTGCAATTGTGTCGCACCAAGAAATGCGATCTCCGAAAGCACCCAATGAAGTACCCATACAATAATTTCCATTTAAACACACGTGGAATTCTGATCAACACACGTACTAGGAAATACTGTGGGATTGCGAACCCAGTGATAGTCAAGACGACTCCAAAACATATTTACCGTGCTAGCGGAGTTGCATTGCGAATTTTAAGTGTGGTAGGACTAGTGCCTTATATATAG
Organism: Platorchestia sp. MABIK; assembly: GCA_014220935.1. NCBI lineage: Eukaryota > Metazoa > Arthropoda > Malacostraca > Amphipoda > Talitridae > Platorchestia > Platorchestia sp. MABIK. Next base: position 112,500 of record JACJUY010000320.1, read on the forward strand.
ATGGGTAGCATCATGTCCTTCAACTTGGACTCAAAGTCACTTGCTTAAAAGTCAAGAACTGTGCTTGCATTCTTAACGTTTTTCTGTACTTGTTTGTCATGCTTGAGATCGTTGGGGTTTAAATGAAGCTGCAGAAAACGTGCATCTGACAGGGCGGTCACACAACACACAAATAAATACCCTAACGGCTCTAGAACTGGGTTGGCATCCGATATTTTTGTTCACTGTCTGTCTTTGTCAGTTTCATATTTTTTAATTTTAGGCCTAGAAAATGAGAGAAGAATTTGTACTTTCGAAAAGTTTCTATTTGAATAACGACTGAAAAATGCACACCAGATAAAGAATTAATCGGTGTCACAAATTGACGTTCCTATAACGGCTTGTTGCGTGTGACCTCCTAATAACACAATTTGTCTCCCAATAACAACAGTTATCTCCCAATCACGACATTAATTTTCCAACTAATCAATTTATCTCCCAACAACACCATTGACCTCCCAACAACAACAACAACATTGACCTCCCAACAACAACATTGACCTCCCAACAACAACACCATTGACCTCCCGACAACACCATTGACCTCCCGACAACACCATTGACCTCCCAAAAACAAGAACATTGACTCCCCAACAACAACATTGACCTCCCAAAAACAGCTTCATGTAGTCGCGTTGGTGACGCTTAGGCCCATTTCACACTGAGCAAGCAAAGTAGCATCTAGCAAGAGCATGAGCTATCTAGCAGATGGTCTGCGAGACTGGTAGGTACGAATAGCATTTCCACCTCGCATGCTGGAAGCTGGATAGAACGTTCGAGTTCAGTGTGAAGGCAACAGCTCGTAAAGTCGTAATAGTGCTATTCTTACCAACCAGTCTCGCAGACCATCTGCTAGATAGCTCACGCGACCTTGCTAGATGCAGCTTTGCTAGCTCGGTGTGAAATGGGCCTTAGAGTAATTATCGTCCACGTGAGCCGTTTCTGGACTAAATGCTTTTGGCATTGCAATTTAATGCTCCTAGTTTGCTGTTCAAATCTGTTTCTCAGCCTGTAATTTTATTGTGAAATTTCCACCGAGTTTGAATGATTTTTCTTATCGGGATAAATTTCTCTTACATTGCTGATTATATTTTTCCATTCTAAGTAAAATATTGAATTTTCATTTGTACACAATAATCAGTTCATGAGAATTTTGGTGCGACTTACTCACCACAACACGTCTCACCACCAGACAACACGCTCACCACAACACGTCTCACCACCAGACAACACGCTCACCACAATACGACTCACCACCAGACAACACGCTCACCATAACACCTCTCACCACCAGACAACACGCCGGGACACCCCCGCTCACCATAACACCTCTCACCACCAGACAACACCCCGAGACACACCCACGCTCACCAAAACACCTCTCACCACCAAACAACACCCCGAGACACACCCCCGCTCACCACAACACTTCTCACCACCAGGCAACACGCTCACAATAACACCTATCACCACCAGACAACACGCTCACCATGACACTTCTCACCACCAGACAACACGCTCACCACAACACCTCTCACCACCAGACAACACGCTCACCATAACCCTTCTCACCACCAGACAACACGCTCACCATAACACTTCTCACCACCAGACAACAACACGCTCACCATAACACGTCTCACCACCAGACAACACGCCGGGACGCCCCCGCTCACCATAACACCTCTCACCACCAGACAACACGCCGGGACGCCCCCGCTCACCATAACACCTCTCACCACCAGACAACACGCCGGGACGCCCCCGCTCACCATAACACCTCTCACCACCAGACAACACGCCGGGACGCCCCCGCTCACCACCAACATGGCGGACCTGGAAACAGGGCGCATCAGGGAGCTGAAGGAGCAGCAGCAGGAGATGCAGAAGAAATCCTTCACTAAGTGGATGAACAATCACTTGGTGAGCTGCTGTGTGCTATGTACTGTGTGCTGTGTATTGTGTGTTGTGTACTGTGAGCTGTGTACTGTGTACTGGATGCTGTGTGCTGTGTGCTGTGTACTGTGTGCTGTCTATTAGGTGTACTGGGTACTCTGTGCTGTGTACTGTGTACTAGGTGTACTGGGTAATGTGTACTGTGTACTGTGAACTGTGTACTGTGTACTAGGTGTACTGGGTACTGTGTACTGAAGGCTGTGTTCTGTGAACTCGCAGCTGTGTGCTGTGTACTATGTATTGTGTGGTGTGTACTGTGTTTTGTAATGTGCGTTGTGTACTGTGTATCGTGTGTTGTGTACTAAACTATTTCTCATGTATTGTGCGCTATGTACTATAAACTGTGTACTGGGTGTACTGTGAACTGGGTGTATTGTCTGTGTACTGAATATACTGTATACTGGGTAAACTGTGTATTGGGTTTACTGTATATTTGGGGCACTGTGTGCTAGGAGTTTTATGCACCGAGTGTACGTTGTTCTCGGCTTACTGTGTCCTAGGTGTACTGTGTACTGAACATTCTTCCTACCGATAAACCTCATATCCTGGTAGAGTATGTACTACAGCGTACATCACAGAGCACACGCTCTTCACTGAGGTAATTACAGAGTGCCATGTACGCAGAGGACTGTAAGAATGATCCTACTCCCGAATAAATTTCCTGAGGTGGAGTGCATTTCCCAACACAGGGCAGGGGGTGAGTTTCTTCCATGAGGTAAGGATGTAAAAGTCGGCAGCGAGCGATATAACACTGGGATGTCACAAAAAATGTGTTTATTCATTCCAAGTTGTATGGTATTTGTATATGTGAGTGACAAACGTTAATTCAGTGATATTTTGTCACATCTGTGTAGGACAAGTATTCATTCGGAGAAGTTTTGCTCATCTGCGTGTGCCAAGCGTTTATCTACGGAAATTTTGCTACACTTATGTATTAGGTCTGAACTACGTTTACAAGCGATTCGGAAAGTTATTAAATTTGAAGCAATAGAAAATTTGGGGTTAAAGAAGGCCAGTGTAATATTTTAGATTATAATGATACCCTCTTTAAGAATTTCAAGACATTCGCTGTTTTAGATTAATTTTTTAAATACTCTCATTCCATCAGTGAAATTGATATCTAGTTTGGGAAAGGGAAATTATCAAATCAAACACCGCAGACTTCCCCCACTTGTGACTTGTGAGGCAAACTGGACTTGCGATATGACCCATGGCACAGAAAAGTGTGTCACGGAGCATCTGCGACACACACTCGTCTGTCGAGTTTTGGAACAAGTTCGACGCGTAAAGCGTGTCAAAAGTATGTTTTATTTTCTCTTTGTACATTTGTTTTAATATCTTAGTAACTAAATTAGTTTTTAGAAAGCCCACAAAACTCGGTGAAGTATACAAGAGTGTGTAGATCGTCGTGGTTTACATAGGTGACTTTGAAAAGAGTCGATGGTGCAAGGTGGCAGTGATAGGGGCGGTTGTAAAAACGCTGTAAAAGTGCCTCATAAATTGACTCAATATTTGTTGAATACATGATAATGTTACTAATGGAGCTACATGATTAGTCGCCAGTTAGAACACCGTTGACCAGCCAGGAGCATGGAGATAGACAGAGGGGGAAAAACAGACGTCGAGCAAGACTTTTGATGACATTCTTGTGGTGCATTTCAAGTTTAGGTAAACACGTTTTCCGTAATCATGCACTTTAAAATTAGCCATTTTGGCACGTGCATGATTACAGATATTCTTTTTTTCCATGCTTATGACAAGCTATAAGAAATTATACTTGGTATTTAATCTGTTGACGTACAATTCTTCATGACGCTGTGTCGAGTTCAATGGAGACACGGATACTAGTACATCCATTTTCCAATCACATCGTAAAACTTGAAAAATCCAAACCTTGCTATTTTGTCTGATGTTGCATGCCATCCTTTTGACGCAGGAGTCAAGTGCGAGGGAGACACAAATATTAACAAATTCATCTTACGTACGCCTGATAGAGCTTACAAAAATCGAAGCCCTGATATTGGATTTTTTGTTACGTGTGGCGACTTCATGAGGTAGGGGCGACTTAGTAGAAGTCGCCCATGAGGTAGGGGCGACTTCATGAGGTAGGGGCGACTTAGTAGAAGACACAAAGTTAATTTTTCATGTGCCATAAAAGTTTAAAAAAATCGAAGCCTGCTACTTGTTCTTATGTTACGTGCCGTTCTTCATGACACAGACGTTAAGTCACAGGAGACACAAAAATTTAAGAATTCCTTTTTCATACGCCTCTTGGAGCTTAATCCAATCGAACTCCACTATTTGTTCTTGTGTTACTTGCCATTCTTCACGACGCAGGCGTCGAGTTTCCCGTACAAAGTTATTTTCTCATGCACTGCATAAAGCTCAAAAGAACCGAAGTCCTGCGTTTTGTTCTTAAGTTACGTGCCATCTTTCATGCCGCAGTCGTCGAGTTCGCTGGAGACACAAAATTAATTTATGATGCACCTGAAATAGCTTAAAGAATCAAAACGCGGCTATTTATTCTCATGTTACGTGCCATCCTCCACGCCGCAGTCGTCGAGTTCGCTGGAGGTGAAGGACCTATTTGAAGACCTGAAGGACGGCAGCGTGCTGAGGACGCTGCTGGAGACCATCTCCGGAGAGCACCTCCAGAAACTCAACAAAGGCAACTCCAAAGTCTACTATGTCTCCAACGTCAGCCTCTCCTTCGACTTCCTCAAGCGACACGTAAGGATTGTAAAATTGATCAAGTCACCGAAGAGGTCGAATCGTCCTTCTTGCAAGTTTTACACAAATGTTAATTTTCATCTCTATTCATTGACTAGCTTTAATAAAATACTAAAATCACTTTGAATACATGAACTTGACCAAGTCACCGAAAAGGTCGAAACGTCCTTTTTTACAAGTTTATCATGAATTCCCTTTTTTACTCAATAACTTACTCTAATAAGGTACTATGATCACTGTAAATGAATGTTTCTTTACACTTTGGTTCATTGATTTTTGAATTGTTGCGTTTCGTTGTGTGTTTTCTGATACTTCATCTTGTGGCGTTCGGAAATCCTGAAACTTTCACAATTTCGAGTTTGAACTTTCAAGGTGACATGTAAGAAGACCAATACTTGAAATGTGAAGTGTAAGAATACTGATCAATGTTCGATGCATCAAACAATGAGGTTTGAACACTAAAACAATAGTGACAAATTCATATCTCTCATTTTACTAGAATAAAACACTCGGAATTTTATTCGTGGAAGTTAGCTTTCATAAACTGTAAAGCAAACTGCAGTCTGATATTTTGTGGGGGTTAACTGTCGTCTGGGATGAAATTCAGGGGAAGAATTCGGGGTGCATATAATTTGAAGAGGGTCAACCTTATACAATAGGGGAGGCTGAGAGCGCGAAGATAAAAGATGGCCAGACCACCTTGAGTTAAGCTCATAATTAAATGAAAAATAAAAGTGTGTTACACCTGACACAAATTTATGCGTTTTTAAGATAGTTTTATTAATTTCGCTATAATTTTCATATCTCCTTCTAAATTGTAGCTCAATCAATGCATTTTGAGCGAACTAAAATAGAAGACATGGGCGGGTTAACGATGAGCTCTCGCGCCGAAATTTAAAAATTAAAATGGAAATTTAATTGGGCCGTTTTATTTGTTCAGTGCAGAATTCCGCATGGCGTTATCAACAATTTTCTAAAAATTTAGAAATGGTAACACCACTGAATTGTTATGCATAGTCATGTTTATTTTTTCCAATTTTGTTTTAAGCCTACGTTCCTGTTCCTTCATTTTTATTATATTAAATTACTGAGCCAAAGAGACTGCGAGTGAAACCAAATTACATTTCACTTCAAGTCGTTCGGAACAATTTTCACACGTTTTTCGTTCTTCGGGACGATGTTCATGACTGCAACAAAATTACATTAGTGCTCTAATAATTATCTCAGTCAACCAAAAGCGTTTCTCTCTCAAAATATATACGAAAAATATGCACTCATATCGCAGTTGACTCTAAGAAATTCACATAATAAATGCAGAGGTAGAGAAAATTAAGTCTTACCTTAACCTCAAGAGTTTATCACATTGAGTCATAATACAGCGAAATTAGCTTTTTATAAGTCAACAGTGAGATATTCTCAGTTTAAATATTAATGTATCAACATCCACCAATTTATCTTAGTTCACCAAAAGAGTTGCTCACGTAGAAAGTTAATGCATCAATACAACACTCTCATATCACTCTACCAACAGAGTTTTTCGAATCAGGTGTTAATCCAACAAGATAAAATTCTCCTTTTAGTAAACCATAATAGTTGCTCACATTGAATGTCATGGCACCAAAATTTCCTTCTCATCTTAGTCTACCATTAGCATTTACCATTTTGGATGTCAATGCAACCACATAACACTCTCATCTTTGCCTACAATTAACTTTGAACAAATTGGGCGTCAATGCAGCAATACAACTGTCTCATCTTAGTCCACCATTAGCGTGGAACATATTGGATGTTAATGTAACTATATAACACTCTCATCTTAGTCTACCATTAGCATTTACCATATTCAATGTTATTGCAACACAAGAACACTCACATTTTAGTCCACCTTTAGCGTTGAACACATTGGATGCTGATGCAAGTCTCCCCACAGAACATCAGGCTGGTGGGCATCGGTCCGGAGGACGTGGTGGACGGAATCCCAGATCTCGTACTCGGGTTGGTGTGGAGCATCATACAGAAATACCACATCACTGCCATCGAAATTGTGCTCGTAAGTGTACCAGTATAGGGGATCCTATCATACGGTGTAGTATGCTGTAGTTGTATGGTCGCGTCGTATGTTGAAACGTAAATGAAGCAGTGCTATAGAAACTAGGGATTACAATCCCGGGATTTCTTTACATTTTGCATTTATGCTATTGTAATTTGTTGCCCATGCCCATCATTGAATTTGATAATTTTAGGGAGCAAAAAACCTTTTTTTAGAAAGATTCTCTAATGAGTTCCCTCATTGTAACCGTATTCACTGACACGCCATCAACTGCTACAAGCTTGGTCACTTGTTCTTCCGGAGTACTTTGAAGTTCCTTTACGAAACTTATTATTTTTGTTTGTTTAGGCTAAGTAATTAGCACTGCTGCTCTCACTTGCATGAGGGCGCTTTGTTCCATTACGAATTCTGTCTTGTGAGCCACTATAATTAATGCAACAGGATCTACAATTCCAGGCTTCTCTATGTTGTGTTTACTCTTTACGTGACTTAACAAACCACCAGAAGACCAGCCTTAGCAAAGTAAATTCTTGCTGCGCTTTACACACTTCGCACTTTCTCCACTTGCATCTTTAACATAGTATCGCCTCACAAAGGCTTTAGTTTCTACACCATCGGCCGTTGCCATCGTATCTATTACAATCTATTCTTTACTACCTGCCAAACCAAACCACAAAATATATTCTAATGCAATCGTTTAACTATATTATGAGATAGTATAAACTACACAGTGTAGTGATGTAAATTGCAAAAATATTAAAACTCTAAAGTTCAGTCTTGAGCTCTCTAATTGATTAATCATATTAAACAGTATGATTTTAAGTTATTTCTCATTCATGTCTAATATGAATACTATTTAGAATCCCATGAACTCCCGCAAAACGTCGTATGTTTAAGTTATTTTTTCACTATTATCTTGAAATATATATACTATTTAGAATTCCGGGAATTCCCGGGAAAAAAGGAATTCCCGGACCAGAAAATTTCAGCCCAAACTTTCCGGGATCCCGGGATGCAAACCCTAATGGAACTCATATATTTTAACGTGACGCCTAGATGGAAAATGCGGCGTCATCCCTTATATTTAAATTAGTCCGAGTTGAGGAAGAGGGATGTGTTTTTATACAGAGTAAATATTAAGAGATACCTAGTGCTAAAGCAGTGTGTTGTTCCCGTTTTTGTATCAGGTGAGAGTCTGGTTGCATTTAAGGTACCTTGTTTTCTATTCAGCTGGCCAAAGTAGTGTGGTGCCACTAAAATTGTATCATGCAGGTACCTGGTTATAAATTTTGAATACATCCCAAGTTTTTTGATTAGTTAACGGGAAATGTTGAGAAGCCATGTGGGCTTGGCTGGTGAAATCTAATCTAAACTAGTGAGTTAGCTGTAAATAAATTGGGCTTTTAAGTCACTATATTACATTAGTTAAACAGCCTAGGTTAAGGAAATAAGGTTCGTTTCTGGGAAAATATGATTTCGCATAATTTGGTATTTTTCATAATTTTCTAGGCTGATGATAGGTGGTAACTCGAAACGTTCCTATTTGTAATGAAGAATTTTTCCTTGTATACTGCTGTCCTTCTCTCTCCATTAAAATTACAAAAGGTTTCACATGATTCACTAGACTAAATAGACTTATTCACGTCATGTGAATTTCACGCTTGTGTCAATTTATATCAGGGCGGTCGCACAGAGCTGATTGAGTTGTTAAGTGAACAAAAATGTAACTAAGTAATGTCGCAAAATAACATGTACGTTTGTGTACAGTCGTATTTGCTTAAATTCAGCGAGGGGAAATAATAAAACACGTTGATTAAATCGTCAGAGTCCACATTTCTAAACCACGTACAATTACGTAAATTGGACTATAAATAAACAATAGTACAAAAAGGTTAATGATAAAAAATCTAAAAACCATAAATATTTAATAGAAAAAATACATGCAAACATGTATAATAAATGCGTGCATAAAATTTAACAATTCCTGACTTTTTCTCGATATTATACATTAAAATTATTGTAGGGTTATTCGAGAACATTCTAATGCATTCTACTATTTGGCAATAAAATTTTCGTCAGCATTCATCTTCAATAACATGTCATTGATACAGCAGCTCTCGTTCTGAAAGGTCGTAAGCCTGGGTAAGAATAAAAACATCAGCCAAGACCTTCACGAACGTATTGTGAAGCTAAGTAATGAAAGTTTGCGATATCGGAAGATATACAGCAAGCCACGAACTTTCTGTCCACGGATGATTAACGACCATGCTGTTTAAAAGTTGGTCCGGGCACTAGCGCAGGGGCCTCAAACTTCTCGTGAAGAATTGAAGGATGATCTCAAGTCATCTGGGATCGAAGCCAGCAAACACACAATCAGCAGAGCACTACGCCGTGAAGGTCTTCGCTCCAGCACCCCTCGTAGGGCACTTTTTCCCTAGAAACGTTACGTCAAGGAAACGTTACGAAGAGTATAAACCTAAGTGCACCATACCGCTGTTAAGTTTGAAGGTGGCTCAATCATGGTGCGAGGATCTTTCAGCTCTTCAGGGGTAGGTAAACTTCACATCATTAAAGGAACCATGAATGACATGAAATATCATGAAATATTGGAAGAGCAACTTCTACCTTCAGCTCGTTTGTTAAAATTAAAACGTGGATAGACCTTCCAAAAAGTCAACGATCCAAAGCATACTGAAAACGAAACCAAGGAATGGTTGTGAATGAAGAAAATAAACATTTTAGACGGCCCAGTCAATCCCTGGACATGAATCCGATCCAAAACTCGTGGAGGGAATTTAAATTCAAGATTCAGAAGAGAGGTCCCAATAACATCATTGAACTCAAAGAAATTTGCATTGAAGAATGAATATGATTTCCCCCAAAACTTTTAGTGAACTACTTGGCTGGTAGTGAACTACTCTAAACATCTCAGAACCATAATTGATAATAAGTATTATTCTTATACGAAGCATTAATTTATGCATATCTTGAAATGTGATGTAAACTCTTGTTCTCATATTTATTATACATGTTCCTATATATTTTCTTATTTAACATTTGTGGGTTTTAGAAATATTATTAACTTTTTTATACTATTCATAACAAATAATCAAATTTTCGTAACTATACGAGGCTTAGAAATGTGGAATTTAGCGATTAAATTAACGTGTTGTATTATTCTGCCCCTCACTGCATACCTTATTGTTAACTACGATTGACATTCTCACACGTAATGCAAACCATTTTTTCGTGATATGCACAGCGTAATCAAAAATATCGACCTTCATTAAAATGTCCATATGGGAGTAAATAATGATTATTAATGGTAATGAAAATAAATGAGCTATTAATCATAATTGTCAACATAACCTTACAAACTGCCTGAAATTGGCAATACATTTTTTCGTAAAACACTGAGTTTGGCCGATCTTTCAGGCACAAGACACTTTTTTGGCAACGGCAAACCATGTAAGGATTTGTTTCTGTAATGTGAAATGTAGTGCAAATTTTGGTACGCTTCGTGGATTTTAGAAAAACAGCTAAAAACTGAGGTAAATTAAGCAAAAATTGTTCTCGCCTTGAGGCGATGGAATGCAAACCTTGATATCAGGTGATGTGACTTCCGAGGTACACAACACGCAGACTGCTGCGTGAATCGTCAGAATTTTAATCGAATTTCTCATGATTGGCAGCGGGAAAATTTTTGCTTTAACGTAGGTGAATGAATTATCGAACTGACATTTCCGTACACAAGGTATGTAAGATCTTTAATGATTCATGATTGAGAGATTTAGCGAAGTTTTTGCGCCGAAAGTTAATTATAATGAACAGCATATCTGCAAAATAGTGATCATTTCTTAATTTATTTATTTTTTTTTAATTGAGATTTGAATTCAGTGAATTTGTTTCCTGGAAAACTTTCCATTCAGGTGTTCGTTTTTCTCTCGTGTTGAAAGTCATTAATTTGAAACTTCGTTCATTTGATGGAACTGTGACATTTCATTTATCGCAGACGATGGTCTCTCCCATGTGGAGATATTTCCTCTTGAAACAAAATTTTTCCTCAAAAATTATCACTCCGTACTTCGCTTTTTAAGTTAAGAATGTGTTAAACTTCTGTGTTTTTTCTCAATAGGATTCAGATGAGAAGAAGTACGCAAAGGAAGCTCTGCTGCTGTGGAGCCAGCGACGCACAGAAGGCTACCCTCACGTCAAAATCACAGACTTCTCCAGTAAGTGCACTAATTTACCTGAAGTGTAAAAACCACTGTGTGAAATAACCTTAAATTTTCACTGAGTTATTATTGAAGCACAAATGCGTATTGAAGCGTGAATGCGTGCTTATATTAAATTTTCTGTTTTTAGGAACACGCTCGATTATCCTTTTAGCTGCGTTTCTGAAGTTAAACCAAGCCTGAGGCGCACCGAGACTAAATGAAATACAGTCAGCCTAAAACATAATTTTAGAGCTGAATTACTTCAGAGCGACCGACTTGGATGATCTTGAAAAGAGTACAACAGTTTTTAAGCCATTTTAATGTTGAACAAAAATGCTAATGCTCGAAGAAAGTAGATGTTTCCGCCCATGCATTTCCAAAGCCGGCGGTAACAATGCCCTAAGTTCAGCCTGCACTAATTTTTGTGAATAAATACACTGCAGCTTTAACCGATCAGATTTACACCGTTCAATAATTTTGTTTGGTTCATTATCTAGAATTTTGCAAGAAGCGTTCACTTCAAATTCAAGTATTTTCAAATGTATCTGTACATAGTTAAAAACCGATAATTGATCCATGAGATCAGAAACTAACCGGAAAGTAGTAATGGTCATGTCGTCATCAATTTCTAAGGCTGGATAAGAGAAGCTTAAGGTGAAATAACACAACGTTTCTTGCTAGTAGGTTGAACTACTCTGGCAAATTTTTCAACAGTTCAAACGCGTTATGGTTGCTATGCCCCAGCGGAACTAATCTTGGATCCATGAATTTAACATTGATCGCAACGTGCGCCATCTATATGGAGGGGATTTTCATAATGCTGCTAACTTGCCTGTAGTCACAAAATCAAATTTCTCGAATACATTATTAAAGCTAAATGAAAGTATGATCCCGTTAATATTTGCTATTTTCAAAATTGCTTACTGCGATTTACTTTAAATTTGAATTGAATTTTGAACTTCAGTTTATTGTGTTAGTTTTATTGCGGTCAATGTGTAAGTTGTCAACGAAAATTTGTTTTGACTTTCCAGCATCATGGAGGGACGGACTGGCGTTCTTGGCCCTTATCCACGCACACCGACCAGACCTGGTCGAGTACCGCCATTTCAAGCCCGCAGATCGAGCGTTCAACCTGGAGACCGCCTTCAGGGTCGCTGAGAAAAACCTCGGCATCGCCAGAATCTTGGATGTCGAAGGTAGGGAATGCGCCCAAAACTAATTTAATTTCGGGGCTTCATTTGTTAGTAGTTTTATTTGGTAAAAAAAATTTTCTTTATCGTCAGAATCTTGGATGTCGAAGGTGGGCAATGGTCTCAAAATTAAGTTTGATTGCAGGACCCCATTGATTAGAAGTTGTTTTCGGTAAAAGAACATCGGCATCGCCAGAATCTTGGATGCCTAAAAGGGTTATGAGCCTAAAATTTAGTTTGATTACGGGACTCCTTTTGTTAGAAGTTGTGTTTGGTAAAAAACTTAGTCATCGTCTGGATCTTGAATACCGAAGATGGGTAATGAGCTCAAATAAAATTTGATTATGGGACCCAATTTGTAAGAAGTTGAGTTCAGTTTGAAAATTTTGGCCTCGCGAGAATATTGGGAGTTTGTGTTGAATGTGATCGTTAGGGACACTAAGCTGTAGGATTTTTCAGAATTTATGTTTAGTTACAGACCCTGGGCAGGGACAAAGTCTTGTACGTCGAAAGTTCGCGCCGATTGTGAACTTTAACCTCACTCTGAATCTTTATTCTTCACGGTTCATTTCAGAAAATAAAACTTTGCATCGTAGGCATCCTGAATAATGAAGGTTGGTGCACGACGTGATCTTCTATCTCATTGGCATTCAACATTGAAGATTGCTTAAAAATGTTGAGATAACTGAATGAAATGCATCGACTCGAACGTAATGAAAATCTGCTGCTGACGATGCTCGATTCAAGAAAAAGCCTTAAATTGAATCCTGAACGCAAAGAAAAACGTATTTTAAATTCTGAATGATTTCTGAATGAAAAAACTATTTTAAAATGAGAAACAGTCCTAAAAAAGGCATGAATGAGAAAACCGTGCTGAATGAAAAAAAATGGTCTTGAATCCTAAATACTCATAAAAACTCATTCTGCGGACAGAAAACTCTGATCCTCTCAACATTCAATTCGATCCACTTTACATCAGAAAGTATCAAATTAGAAATTTCAGTTTTCATTCAAAACTACATTTCATTAGAAAATTAATTAGAATAAAGTCGCTGTGAGGCTGGTAACGCCCCAAATGACGTCGCTGAGTAGCTTCACGAGTTGGCAGGTTATTTTAAAAGGGCGACCATCGTCAAGTTTTCATAAGTCCAAAAGGCCTACTTTTTGTTATAATAAAATTTAGCAAAGTCCGATAAGATTTAAATGTTTAGTTTTCTGCTTGTGTTTATCTGTCACAATTTTGTCTTGAGCAGGGAGAGAAACGGAGTAGATAGGGTATAATAAACAATATGCATTTATGAGAACGATATTCGCCCAGACTTGAGGGCTGTGAAACCAGAGTTCCTACTCAACAGACTAAAATCAACACAGTTCAGATTTGCAATATTAAAAAATCCGTGATTGGATCAAAAAATGTTTTTATGAAAGAATCATGATCACCAATTTGAACATAAACTTACGCAAAACATCATGTAGACAATGTCAAATACTAGCGTATCTACAGTCCTAAAGATCCTCTATAGAAGCCTTGCTGCAGCCTTGGTCTAAACTTTCAACTTGTTTGGAACTTCAAGATTGCGAACATTTCAAGAATTTACTGTCGTTACTGATACATTTGATATCAGGCATGGATTACCAAAATTAGTGAATTATACGGGGATATTGCTTTCATCCCTTATTTCATCCCTTATATATTTGATTCAAGAGGTTGTCAACCGAAATTTAAAAGTATGTTCAGAGTTCTTCATCATTAATAGAGGTTTTCTATTTTAATTTATTCGGGAACAGACATGGACAAGGAGCGCCCGGACGAAAAGTCGGTGATGACATACCTGGCGTACTACTTCCACTGCTTCTCTCAGCTCGACCACACCAAACGCAGGAGCAAGAAGCTCAACGCGGTACGTGTAGGCTGTATAGGATGTGTTGGGGTGTGTAGGGTGTGTACAGAGTGTGTAGGAGGTGTATGGGAGTGGTAGTTTAGGAGGATAGGGGGTGAGTTGTTGTGAACATGCGTTAAGTGCCAATATTGGAAGAAATATATATGTCGGGGCATGCAGGATCGGCATAGGTTAGGTGGCAGGTGAAAGAAAACTGACAAGGTCCTATTGTTTTATTCAACAGTATGAATTACGTTTATTCGAACACGAAGTCTACTTTTGAATAACGAAGAAGAAAAAACAATGAATTAAGACAAAACGGACTATTTTAAAAGCAAACAAATGGGCGGTTTTTGGAGTAACCGTTAATGGCAGAGAGACACCGAAAGTCGGGCTAGAACAAAACTACACTAGAACGGTTCTGAATTGCAAAACAGGTTAAGGCGCAGTCGCAACGATCTGGCCTGTTGGGCAGATAAGCAGAAACCACTCTTAAAAGAAATCCAGTACAAGTAGCGAAAAATATAAATAACGCTACATGAATATAAAATTGACGACAAAGCACTATTTCACGAAGAATTATGAACACAGATGAATCACAGCAGTGCACTTCACGATTAACTATTTCTATATTTACCTGTAGTGCGGGGCGACAAGCGTAAACGTTACGAGCTCCCAGGTAGTGATTAAGAAGTAGAATTTTATCAGAAGAAAGTCGGACTGATGTCCTTACAACATACTTCCCATACATTGCTACACATCACACTTCAGTATTCTTAGTGATAGATCTCTTTAAAAATGACTGTACGGAACTGCTTTTATTCTATTCCTTCCCTTCAAGTCTCCAAGTATTGGTATTTCTCAAGTACTTACACTCAAATATATACAGTGCAGTGCGACTGATCTTTGGAAATAAGATATTTTTCATTGGATTAATTTTGATCAAAAAAGACCATTCAGTCGTGTCGCTTCAGGTAGCCTTATAATCGTATAGCGATTGAAATACTGCGCCGGTACGTAAGTGCGCAAGTATGAACTGGTAGTGACGGAATAGAACAAAACCAGTTTGAAAATTTCTATTCTGAATTGTTTTATCACAAAAAATACCACCAATTTTAATCTGCATATGCTCCTATAAATGACAGTTTTGATGAACAGTGAGCTAAATTTGAACACTTCGTACTTAAAATGAGTGAATAAAAATAAGCGAGGTCAAATATACTGCAATAGTAGCCTTTTCGCAGCTGAGGCTGCGCTGTGGTACGCTGAGATGTGTTGTGTTGCAGCAACTATTGACATTAGTGCAATTCTTATTTAACAGGAGTTGTTTAGTTGCTAGTAGGAAAAAAGACTAACGTTGGATGAATGTGCATGGCTCTATTTCTCCTCATTCATAAAAATATAACTCATCGTAGATGCACGTAAATTTTGTATCACATTCATTAGAAATTGTCCGCCTTAAAGATGCGCAATTTGCAAATCATTCATAAATTGTTGTGCATCTTAATGGAATGAAATTTAAACCTCATTTATGAAATATTTCGCACGTCAATGACGCAGAACTAGCTCTTTGAATTTTTATGAACTGTAAGGTGAATGGTATTTTAAAAGATTTTTGACTCAAGTTGAGACACACATGGGATTTGAACCCAGCTACTGTTGGTGCAATCGTATGACATCAAAATAATAGTCAGAAATTATTGTGCTGTCAAAATTATTCAATCTTACGAAATCGAAATTGTTGAAAGGCTAAATTTTTACTTAGGAAGCTAAATTAAGTTTGAGAACGCTACTGTTGCAGACTTCACATCTTTAACTATGATCGTGTAACAGTATTGTAGTCGTGGACTACAATTTACACCCTACTCTCAACTCCCCACGTAATGTCAAAATTGATGTACAGATAAATTTTAATTTAGAATCTGAAAAGGTCTTAAAACGCTACTGTTGCATACTTTTTTTAGGTCGTTACAGCTTGAAGCATGATTCCACTATCCTATGATAGCTTTATGTTACAATTTAGAAACTTCTATTCATACACTCTAATCCACACACCACAGCCTACACACCAAAACGGATACACCACAAGCCAAATGCCATAATGTCTTCACCACAGCCCTACCCACATGTACATGTCCACTATGGCTGACAATTTCGTAGAACGTAATTTTTATGCATTGTTACGTACACCTACGTTAACCCAAATCATCACAGGTAACGTAATAACGGAGGATAACACATGTCAAGATCCTCTTACTCATTTAGCGTGTACTTCACTTTCATCTTTATTAGTAGCGGTCAAATCAATTCTTCTATTTGCAAACAAATGCAGCTGTAAAATGAAGTAATCAATGAAGATTTCCGTAAAAATGTTTTCAACTTGCACTCAATTTACAAAATTTTCAGTGGCAAGTAGGAAAACTAATGTAAATGTCGATGAAAATACTGTTGTAGAATGGAGCAACCATTGCAGTATCGCAGATAATGTGTATCAACTCTCTCGCTATATTCAACAATAGGAAAACTAACAAACCAGCAAACAAAAGTATTCGTCTAGAAAGGAGCACCTATTGAAATATCCTGTAAAATGAACTTGAACTTTCTCTCTACATGCTACATTCCAAGTAGCGGGTAGAAAACACTTCTATTTGCCAACAAATGCAATTGTATGAATAAGCGATAATAAAAATTTCCTCTAAAATGAGCTTTTCCTTCCCCACCGCGTGCAGGCAGTGGGCATAGAGCGCATCAAGTACACCTACGAGGGGAAGGTAACGCTGCTGCTGCAATGGCTGAGGGAAAGTCAGTCTACCCTCAGCAGCAGAGACTTCCCTAACACCTTGCATGGTGTTCAGCAGCTCTGTCAGCAGCTCAGTCACTTCAGGCAGCATGAGGTCAAGTTCAGGTGCGTTGTGTCAACAGCTCAGTCACTTCAGGCAGCATGAGGCCAAGTTCAGGTGCGTTGTGTCAGCACCTCAGTCACTTCAGGCAGTACGAGGCCAAGTTAGGTAATGAATCGCGGTGCCGTTTGAGGTGCTTTAGGTCAAGACGAAAGGACTGAACACATTTCTTTCTTTATTCACATTTATCTGTGGTATTCATTCAGAGTGACTAGGAGATATATTGCAGGAGTTTATTTACCCACGTTTCGTGAAGTTCACTGCATTTTTAGTCTAGAAGAATGAAAATATGGATAAAACTTTCTTTCTGCAAAGCTTCAGTTTCTTTTAAATTGTCACGTAACTGAAGAGGAAAATGACACAAGGTTCTTGAATTTACTCACTGATGCTTTATTCAATTAAACTACAATTTTAAATCCCATTTGCCTTCATTTACTTTCCATCTGAAACGAACTCTACCGGCCCAAACATAAGTAATTTAACATTTAAGTTGATGGATATTTTAGTAATGAATGCCTAAGTTGTTTTTCACAGAGGATGTTTCCTCGTACACTTTTTCAAACCAAAGATTTTTCATACCAGAGATCTTTCACATCAGAGATCCTTCACACCAGATATTTCACGTTATTCCTTCTTAGATGTTACATGTAAGGTTAAAAAACGTGTGCATTGCATGGTTTGCTATGATTCACCGAAGTGATGCTTTGGTAATTGTTTTCTCATACATAATTAAATACGTGCACACTGAGCAGATCTCACGTTTATTTTAAATTTTGAGGAGAAAATTACGTCGTGAAAGAAATTATGCGGTGTCGGAAACTACGGGTTGAATGAAATCATTCGTCAAAGGAAATTATGCGATGAACAAAATTGCGGGATTAGCTAAATCAGACGTCAAACGAAATAACGTGCTTAACAAAGTTCTGCAATTATCGAAATTATGCTTATGAGGAAAACTATACATTGAATGTTTTTATGTGTTGAAAGAAATTATGCCTGAAACGAAGTATTCAACAACGTTATGCCGAGGCAAAATTATAGGTTCAACGAATTTATGGCTGAACGAAAATATGCACTGAACGAAATCACACGTTCAACGAAAACACATGTTCTACAAAACTATACGTTGAACGAAATTGTGAGTTGAAATCAATCATCCGTTGATCGAAATTGTACGTTGAACGCAACTTTGTGGCTTCACACGACAGGATCATGGAGTACAACGAAGTGATCGCCCTCATCCACTCGGTGGACGGGCGCATCAACGAGATAAACAACCGCACCAACAACCCGGCGCAGAGTCAGCTCATGCCAGACCTGCTCGATGCGTGGCGCAAATTGGAGGACGGGCTCACCAAGAGAGAGGCGGCACTCAAGCGTGCACTGGCTCGCCAGGAGATGCTGGAACAACTCGCCAGTGCCTTCCGAAGGATGGTCAGTAATGTTTTTATTCCAGCACAATCTATGCCCTACTCTCTATTTTAATTCTTTTTTAATGATACAACGGGGAGGATTTTTTTAACGTTGTGTCTTTAATATCTTACTTGTGTTTTGACAATAGATAAATAGCCGTGTATTTGTTACATTTGATTTGAATGAAGGGGGGATTGAGAAGAAGAAGATTAGTTAGAAAAGAAATAAGTAGAGAAGATTGGTGAAATAAAAGGTATACGGAATCGGAGCCACCAATTTCGTTTTGTGAATTTTCATTAAGGGTTAGGACAGTGGTATAATTTTTAAAACATTTTTACATTCTGCAAATAGTACTCTAATCTCTTATTTTTAATAACGTGCTAGGTAAGCTAGTCAGTGCTGAGAAAACGTTCGTGTGCCCATTAAGGAATTCAATATCTGCTTCAATTACTTGAAATGACAATAAATATTCAGCTGAGCCTTAAAAATATTCCATTGTGTTTGTTCTCATATTGTCTCCTCTCTTCTGAGTTGATATATATTCTGTGAACATGGCGCCATGAGGCACCAACGTTTTTTTTCTAAAACACTAACTTCTGACGCCTCTACAGCATGGATAGTCATTAACATCCTAGCTTGGGAACATGAAATGCTATCCTCTAACACAATCTCACACTTTACTATGTATATCTCATTTATTCTCATGTTCGCAACACGATTAAGCCCACTCCCAAACATCACTGCAGTCTCTTCTGTGAGGAAACATTTTTTCATACATGCTCTTATCTCATAAATAAGTAAGCTTAGTTTCATGTACAAGTGCAATTCTATACACAGTTGATGAAGCGTAATCTCATTCTTCAATGTAAAGCCATACGTGCGTACATGTAACCTCGAATGCACCCTAATACATGAATGGCATAAATAAGTAAGCATATTTTCGTGTATAAATGCAATTCTATAGTTATTTGAACAAGCGTAATCTCATTCTTCAATGTAAATGCATACATGCGTTCACGTTGCCTCGAATGCACCCTCATACATGAATGGGCGTGTATTGCAGGTGTTTGTTCGTGAGGAGAGCTTGAAGGATCCAGAAGAATGGGTGAAGCAAGACAGCGCCCGCACGGACTTCTCAGCCGAAGCAGTGATACGTCGCCTCCACACCCTCCACTCCTTGACCGCCGAGCTGCAGGCCAAGGTGCTTGTCTGTCCTAAATTTCTGATAGATTTAAAATAATATTTATGGATTTAATGCCAATGAAGATTCTATTCCAATACCAATGAATATAGATTGAATACCAATTAAGTTATCTCTCGACTTTTATGTTTGTGATGTAATCCATCTAGCTACATGTACAGAAATATTGTTTACATCAAGGAGAAGTAGCCAGCCAACGAGAACCAGAATAATGGAGAATTTATTTAATTCTCCTCTGCTCGTGCAAAAACGAACTCAGTATTTGAACGTTGTTGATTTATCAAAATTTTACACGTTCCTTATTTGCTAAAGCATCACCCGGCTGATGGACATCATAAATATAATTCTTCATAAACTTCTATAAGAAATGCAAGTAATTCACCTTTCCTCATGAAACATGGTAATCACCTGTCCTCAGAAGCAATTGAAATATAATTTAATTTCTTTTCAATTTAATTTCGTACGCTGTTTCCGAAAGCTGACTGATATTAATAAGCTCTCTATCATCCCCCCTCCCCCCCTCCATCCTTAACGTTGAGAACTTTGGTTAAATTCATTTACTTGGAGTAATTGGAGTTACTTTTTTCCTCTCTCCCAAATTATTGAAAATCTCTGTAAGTACTCTAGACAAAGAATTTTAAGGCCATCCAAAAACACTTCCCCCTAAAATTTGCCATATTTTGATTAAATACTCTACATAAACCATTTTATTACATACATTTACTTCCCCCTAATCCCACCAATTTCTTGATTAAATACTGTACTGACAACAATTTCAATACATGCAATTATATCTCTTTAATCATCATATACACTCATCTAATCAAATATTTTGAACAAATCATTTCAATGTTTTACATTAGCGATATCCTAAAACCTACCCTCTTTCTAAATTGCGTAAATTTTTTAAGTGCATTTTGTATTTACTTTCCTCACCATAAATTTACTGTCATTGTAATACCTACATGTGCTCTCACCTCTCACCAAATTTAAGTCAGCGTTGTGCTAGGTGAAATTCCCGAGTGAGATTACAGTATGGTGAGAGTGCGATTACAATAAATTCCCCAAGATCTTTCACACCAAGTACCAGTTAATTCTATAGTAAATATAATTGTAAATATTTATATGTATATATATACAGGTAAATATTAAAATATCCGTTAAGCCAACTATTCCAGTACATCACCTTTCTTGTGAAAACCCATTTCTAGTATAAGCCAACCATATACATACACAACAACTCATGTAATCTGCGCGTAAGTCTTTGTACGCCACCGTTAAAATCTGAAGGAATTTAAACTTAACGTTAGAAAGTACTTTCTCCTTTCCAAAGGGTGAAATAAAAGGAAATTTGATTTTTATGTAGCGATTGACGGTTACATATTTTAGCCCACTCTGCACATAAACAACGCCTGCGGCAATTTCTACAAAAGCTTTTGAATGTTGTTCTCCTCAGGACAAGTTGTTCCCAAAACTGGTGAATGCTGCAGAAGACCTAAGAGACCAAAATTATCACCTAGGTGAGGACTTTTGCGATGTGGCCGAGAGCTTGACCAACAGATACCAAAAGATCCTGCGCACAGTGAACACCCTCTCGCAGCAGGCGGAGACTCACCCTCACCTCGCTCAGCACCTGAAGCGCCTCGACGCCTTCGAGGAGCAGCTACAGCAAGTCAAGGTATCGCGGCGAGTTTTTTACATGTATTGCTATTTAGTACCTAAAACGCTATTTCTTTGTATATTGCTCAGTGACTAACTCTCTTTGTACATTCCTTAGCGATTAACTCTATTAAATGTAATTGTAAGATAATAATTTGGGAAAAAACACTACCCAGTGGAAACTAAGTATAGTACAAGCTCGAAAGAAATTATTCCTAAGTATAAGAATTTTTTGAAAGATGTATCTCTGAATGAAAGTCTTTCTTTAAAACTTTATCTACAACCTGCTCCATCTACAGAACTCCGGCACAGGTACACACAGGGACCATTCCGTTTCTTTTTTAATTTGATAGATAATGAAAGAATGAAGCTCATGCAAATAAACAGGAATAGATGAATCGTTGTGGAGTTAAGTAAAGTACACACGGCACGAACATTTTATCTACTTTGTTTGATAACTTGCTACGGTATTGGAACGTCGTCGAAGGTAGTAAGCTGGTTAACAAAATTTGTGTTCTACCTACACTGGCGGCGTGTTTTCGAACTGGAATTGATCCCACCAGATTATTCAATCGGACAATCTCTCATCCAATTACAAATCAAAAAGTAACCTTTTGTCCTTTGCAGGAAATTTGGTGAGTTGAAAGTTAAAACTAACAAAAAAATTTGAGTTGAAAGACTATTTTTACTGTCGCCGTGCGACACCGTGAGAATGACGCTTGAGTTTGTCTCCACGCGTTTCGAAAATTCAAACACTCCCTTTGTCGCCAATTTAATAACAGTGAATTCTCAGCAATAGAGATATCCTAATGAGTTCAACAACCGTATTCAGACCATATTTATTTTGTAATAAAAGAAATATGGTCTGAAGTTCTGATTTCCTCTGCTCCAGACCTCCCTCGGAAGCATCGAGCTGGACAACAGTCAGATGTCCGTCCTAATCAGCCTTGAGACCGTGGCTCAAGCCAAAACCAGCATAAATTCCATCAGAAGCTTGTTCAATAAAGTTGCCCAGAGCAGCTCCCCTTACCAAAAACTGGACGACGTTACTGCGAAATTCTTCATCCAGCGGCTAAAAGACTTCCATAAGCTCTTCAAGGACGCAGACGAGTCACGCCGGTCAATGAACCGATCGTTGACAACAGTTCTGATCGTGGCTAACCTCCAGGAGAACCTGAAGGCCCTCAACGACTGGACGGAGTCCAAAAAGTCCCTTTTGAAACGCAAGGTCACGCCTGAGGACTATGGGACGCTGGTGGCTGTGAAGGAGTCGCTGGAGGTGAGTTTGGTATTTCAGAGTACATTTTTAATGGTGCGTGTACAAATTATTTCACTGTATTTAATGATTCAGTGTTTTTTTAATGGTAATTTTTGGTCTATTTTTAATGGTAATATTCAGTGTTTTTAGTGATAATATTCAGTGTTTTTAATGATAATATTCAGCGTTTTTTTAATGATTTTTGATGATGTGATGTGTCTTTTTCAGTGAGTTGACAGATTTTTGAAATGAATTTTGAAGAATGCCCACCTACTGTTTCATCCTCAGTTAGGATTCTCCTTAGTTAATTATGGGAAGGAACAAATGATGTATGCTAGCTACTTTAGTTATTCTAAATCACATTCGTTATGTTTTTTAAGAATTCGATATTCTTTGGTGTGGAAGGTGAACGCAAAAAACATAAGCATTGGTTAAACTTCATCATCACTCAAATTTTAATCACAGTTTTAATTCTAACACCAATTAATTTAGAGGTTCAAGGGCTTGATTTCAGCAAGTGGAAATTTTATAAAAATTTTCAACATATATTCATATAAAAGATTTTGCACTGTTATAATCTCTCACTGAAGACAATGTTATATAGGAGAAAAGAACAAATAATCGAGTACATAACTGATGATCGAATTGTGCACTGCAATGCTTTGTAGGAAACAAATCGGTAATATGGTGGCCTGTAAATTTGAATGTTTTTTCATCACACGTTTTTAAAATTTTCAATATCTCAGGTAGTAATACCTTGAAACAAAACCTATCAAGATAAAGTTATTCGTATTCACCTCCCAGCTGGCGCAGAAAGAACACGCCACCAAAGCAGGTCTGATTAAGACCATACAGAAGCAACTCGAAACATTGCGTACGAATGAGACTCCGGCTTCTTCTGGAGGATTTTACGTTTTCGAAAAAGAAGTAAAGCTCTCCCTAGCGTGCTTTGCCAGGATGAAGAGTGCTCTTGCGACGCAGAAAAAGAGGCTCGATCGACTGCTGGAGGCAGACGAGGTGGGTCATGGGTGTCTTCTTTAGGCGTACGGTGGGAAAAAACGAAACGTTTTAAAATGAGAGACATTGTACTGTAAAGTAATAATAGAGTGCGAGTTTTTGTAGAAACGAGAGATTATAATGGAAATGAATAAAAGAGAGCGAGTTTTCTATCAGAATGAGAGATTTTATACTGAAAATAAACAACAAAGGACGAGTTTTTGTAGCGGAAAAAGAGATATAATACTGGAAATCAACAAAAGAGTGCGAGTTTTCTATCGGAATTAGAGATATTATACTGGAAATGAACAATAGAGTGCGAGGTTTTGTGCTGGATAAAAGATACTACACTGAAAATTGAACCGAAGAGTGCGAGTTTTGTATCTGGATACAAGATATTATAATGGAAATAACCAGTGGAGTGCTAGTTTTGGTTTCGGATTAAGTGGTATTTAAATGGAAATGGCCAAGAGAGTGCGAGTTTTTTGCGTCGGATTAAGAAATGGTATAATGAAAATGACTAAATTACTGCAAATCTTTGTATCAGAACGAGAGGTACTACACTAGAAAGGAAAATAAAATGTGTGTTTTTGTATTAGAATAATAGGTATTATTATTATGGACAACGGAAAGGGAATGCGAGGTTTATTTTTAAAAATGGGATGAAAAAATTAGTAGACTCACAGAATGACTGAACTGAAGTACTGTGTGTACTTTGGAATACAGTTGTCATAAAGTACAGCTGAGAAGAGGTCGTACTCATTGAAATGTGCATTCAATTCTCAAACGAATTTTTTATTTTTCATCATTTTAACATGCACTTGTTTACTGTTATCACCTCTCAATCTAGGTTAATTTCCCTCACGATTTCCATTCATTTCCTTTATGGTCTCCATTCACATCCCTCATAATATCCATTCATTTATTTCCCTTATGATTTTCAAACATTTTACTCACAGAATCCACGATCCCTCATGATCCACAGTATCCAGTGTCCTCATAATTCGCATTCATCAGTTTTTGCGCTTGCAACAAGAGCGCTAACAATAATCATTTTCCCTCATCACGTTCAAACCCACTAAATTTTTCCCTTTTTATAGTTCTTGGACGAGCTTGACCACGCTGAGAAGTGGCTCACAGAACGCTCGAAGGCGTCGACTTCCGGCGATCTCGCCTGCACGACGGTGGCTGGTGTCAACACGCAGCTGCACCACCTCACACGTCTCGACGCGGAGCTGGTCAACTTTAGCCCTCGCTTGGACAGCTTCAGGCACAAGGCTACGGCGCTCATTGATGCTGCCGAAGCTGCACCTAAACCGAAGGATAGTGTCAAGGTTAGAAGCTCACATGGCTAAGAGTTAACAGGTTATCTTTCGAATGAATTATGTTGAACTTGAAGATGTTGGCATAAGTAAGGAGTTAAGAGGCACAAAATAGATCGCATAAGGTGTTTTTCAGAGGTTCATTTTACATGAAGTTAATGTAAAACATTGTACAATCTGTGTTTTAGCTTGCGTGGAATGACTTAAACGTATCTATTCGAAATGCGTCATTTATGATGCGATGAAAGAGAAAATTGTGATTGCGTTGAATTCAAACTCTGTCAGTCAGCGTCGCGTACAACACTTTTCAGAATACCAGAAGCAGATCTGAAACAAGACACACTTGTAGCTGAAAGAATGCGGGTCAACGACGGCAAAAATA
The DNA here is from genome assembly GCA_014220935.1 of Platorchestia sp. MABIK. Classification (NCBI taxonomy): domain Eukaryota; kingdom Metazoa; phylum Arthropoda; class Malacostraca; order Amphipoda; family Talitridae; genus Platorchestia; species Platorchestia sp. MABIK. The sequence continues at coordinate 137,693 of JACJUY010000320.1, forward strand.
GACTTCTAGGCTACAAATGTGGTACATAACAACGCAACGTAAAAGATGAGCACAACATAATTGATGTTTGACAAGGAGATTGCGTTTGTGTTTCAGAATTTAGCAAAACAATCATTGAAACGCTGTTAAAATAATGCATTAAACTTCGATGCGCCGTCAGTTCATGAACACTAAAACTTCTTGTGTAAAAACATGCCTTCGCGCCTTCCCCAGGTTGAATTCCTTCCCCTGTCTGTTTTACTGTCCATTTAAAACAGTTTTTACCTTATTCCCTGCACCTTTTAGCTTTTAGTCTTAGAACTTAGTCTCAGCATTTTTTTTCATAGGAGGCGACATCTAATAGTAGTAGCAGCGACAGCAGCAGCAGCGACAGCGCTAGGGACGAAGTTGACGGAGCAAAAGACGACTTCACTGAGAAGACGTGTCAAGTGATGAAGGTCCTGTACTCATACAACAAGACGGGCTTCTCTGTCAAAAAAGGGGAGGTACGTTTCTCATTCCGGGTTTAAGTCAAATTTTTTCTTGTTTCTATATTCTAATTCATTGTCTGTTAGACGCGTTAGCCTAATTTAACGGACTGCTCACGCCAAACATGCACGAACTATTTCTAGTGTAATTTTTTCAACCTGCCGAAAATGTTCGAGTTCACAACGTGTTAAAATTCTTGCTGTCGAGTACGGGACGAGAGAGAAGTTAGTTTCAACAAATTGGGGTATTTTTTCTTGACCAATACTCAAAGCTTAATTTTTGTGTTATCTAAATTATTTTAAAAGACTATTTTATTTAGTTTTTGAATTTGTATTTAAAATGTAAAGTAAATTTTGGTTAAAAATTTTGAAACCAACAAAGTTTAACTGGGTCGCGCTTTCATTTAGATTTGATAAAGTATTTATAAAAATTGAGTTTGTGAAACTGTTCGGTCAGCAGTGTCATGAAAATCGCCTCCGTGTACACCGGTGGCTCACGTTGCGGTGAAAGTGTTAATGATGGTTCTCAATGGGCAGGAACTGATCTTGGTGTCCACCGGCGACCACTGGTGTGCGGTCAAGAAGTTGACCGGAGAGGAAGGGTTTGTGCCCACCTCGTACCTCAAGAAGCACGGCACCACAGTCGTCAAGATCCGGTCTCCCGAGAAGCCCCGAGAGCCTCGCAATCCCCCGGCATTCACCATCAGTAGGCAAAATTCGGAATTGAATGGTGAGCAGAAGTGATCAGCCGATAAGTGTTTGTTTGTCCATCAAAAGAATAGTTTCTAATTCAAGGTAACTGCAGTATTTTTGCGAGACCTTCGGAGGAATAGCAAAAATACAATTTATTTATATTGAAACCACTTAAAATGTTTTACTGTCTAGGCTGTGCTTTTTGTTTTTGGGTTGCGCATGCTTTTGGATTTCTGAAACAGCTTTCTTAAAGTTATAAGGCATCCTTATTTTAGCAAACTAATTTTATTGCTGCAGCGCTTGACTTTTCCTTCACTCTATTTCATTAACAGAAGACATCAGAGAAAAATTACAGAACGTCGAAGACTCCTTCAATGAACTCCAAGAAAAGGCTAAGAACGACCGGGAAGAACTAGAGGAAGCCAAAAAATTCTTAACCTTTATGGAAACCTGCGAGGGCTTCCGTGCTTGGATAAAGGAACAAGAAGGGTTCGTGAAAGCTGCGTTGAATGACACGAAAAACAGCGAGGAAACTTTGAGAAACTTGAACGAGTACACAGTCCGCGTTGTGGCAGGAGAGACCCGCATGACAGCCCTCACCAACATGGCCACTGAGCTCGTCAACGAAAACGTCAAAGAACTCAATAAGGTCGAGGAGACTTACAAGGAAACTGCCTTCGAATGGAACAGGCTTATTGGTCTCAAGAAAAAGAGAGAAGAGAAGCTCGAAGATAGTAACAAGAATGACGAGTTCGGAGCCCAATGTCAGGAGCTGAAATTGTGGCTGGAAAAGATGGAAGGTTTGCTTCGTGGTAAGAAATACGGAGACTCTCTTCAGGAAACGATCGCGCTCATCCCTGAGAATGAGCGGCTCCTTAATGAAGTTTATGCGATTAAGAAAACGGTGAGTGTGAATTTCATAATCATGGAGGGCATTTGCTGCCTATTTATACCATTGATTTGAGTTATACGTAGTTGCAATTACAATACAATTGATTAGTGCTGTGTGCAGTTGGTCAGTACTGTATAAAATTGGTTAGTGCTGCACAATATTGGTTTGTGCTGTAGTATGATAATGCTTTCAAACACCGGGGACAAAGAGGAAAATTGGGAAACGTTGGCATCATCAATGAGTCACCTGGAGCTCAAGAAAATCTAATTCATCTTGATTCACGCGGACATCAATTTTGTGGCAGTCAAAATCAAATTGTAACTTATGAGTAAAATTTTCAAAATCTATGTAGCAAAGATTTCCGCCATTATCTAGTCATGAGTTTTTTAAATGATACAAATGGCTTCAATTTTGAGTAAATGAACTAAAAAATTTTACTAAAACTAAACTAAAACCAGTTATGGTGAAAGTTTTCGAAATTGATTATTGCGTGAATGGATTTTTTGTCGAAAAATAAGCTTACAAAAGTTTCCCTACAAAACGAACGTAAAGAATAAATCAAGATTTCAGAGGATTTGTCATAAGATTCAGAACTTGTTACCTCCACACGTCTGCTGAAATTGCGTTGAGCATCATGGAAATATCGATGAGGTATTATACATGACTGTCCTGATAGTATTTCTCTACTCCACTGAACAACTCCTCCACTGAGAGTATAACTCCTCCACTGAGAGTATAACTCCTCCACTGAGAGTATATTTTATCCACTGAGAGTATAACTCATCCACTGAGAGTATAACTTCTCCACTGAGAGTATAACTTCTCCACTGAGAGTATAACTTCTCCACTGAGAGTATAACTCCTCCACTGAGAGTATAACTTCTCCACTGAGAGTATAACTTCTCCACTGAG